>PVJL010004867.1:0-120073 GCA_004026885.1 Lyroderma lyra
ACTCATCCCCAAATAAACATTAAACTATTGATTGTGTCCATGGGTTATTTGTTTGTTCATTTCTTTTTTTCTTTGCTTTCAGTTTTATATTCCGCATATGAGTGAAATCATGCAGTTCTTTGTTTTTTTCTGTCTGGCTTATTTCACTCAGCACTGCGGCCTGGGTTTGATTCCCAGTCAGGGAGCTACCCACATACCAAAAAGCAAAAAAAAAAAAAAGTTTATTAGAGTTCCCTAGTGGTGCAGTGGCTTAAGGCTTCGGCGCTGGAATTGTCTTTAAAACCTCACTCAGTTCAATGTCTGAAACTTGACCTCAATGCAGGCCAATATTTAATAAGTTTGAAATGTGAGAATTTTCTCAGCATTATACAGATAAAGGAATCCAAATGTTTCAGAAGACAGGACTATTGGAATGAATTCATTATGTACAACCTACTACATCTATTCCCTAACTACATCCTCCTAGAAGACCCAAAGACATCCCCCTCATTAAGGTGCTGAGAGATACATTACTGAGGATCCTGATTCTTGAAACAATCTACGATTTCTCTCCTCTAGAGACCAGATATCATCGTAGGGGATGGTACCATTGAGATGGATTTCTTGATGTCAATGAGGAAGTGATGGAATCCTAGAATATCAAAATTGCAACACATAACTGCCAAAGACAATATAAGAGCATTAACCAAAAAAGGAAGCAGAGATGGATGGATGATGAGAATAACCTACCTACGGTATATTTGGTAATGGTTACTTGATCATGGTGTGTCTAGGAATGCAATAGATGGGAAGCCTACTAAAGTACGGCTTGTACTGTGTAACAGAAAAAAATCTCTAGGTTTGAAGACTAAAGACCTTACTTAAGTTACCATGAAGGAGAATCATCCACATTGGTGTCTCAACCCATGTGGCAAAGGCTGATGGAAGCACCTACAACTTACCCTGACTACGAAGAGAGTAATATCGAATCTCCATTAAATTCATCAGTTTGACCTGTACAGAAGTCAGTTAGGTCTTAGATAATTGACTGAAGAAAACTGAAAATATAATCAGATGGTGACTTCCGTTGCAGCTGTTATCATATGTCTAATTTTTTTACTGAGGCAAATCAGCATGGTCCCTGGTATCAAACTATTGATTTAGCTAGTGTATTTTTCTTCATAACAATTTAAAAGGACTATCAGATGAAGTTTACCTTTACCTAGTTGGCCAACATTACATCTTAATCAACATGAGCAGTTTCCAGGTGAGTTCTTAGATTTTAGCCAGCTTTCCAATGAAACTCACAGGATCCATAATGGGTTGCTTCCCAGCAAGTTGAATGGGTACCACACAGGGCAGTTTCCTAGCCAGTTTCATGGGCACCACTGCTGGCACCACTTTCCAACCTGCCTCAGTAGCACCCAAGTGTGCAGCTATCCAGTGAGTTTCACCTTGCTTGCCAGTTTGGCCTGCTCCCTATAGCTGTCATTTCTGTATTCCTTGGCATTCTTTTTACCTTTTAGTAGCTAATTCATTTTTACTAATTAATAATTTATTATGTTTTATTTTATTTAGCTGTTCAAATTATGGGTGTGGTTTTTTCTTGTCACTGAACTCTGACAGAAACAGTAGGCAAGTATTTACCCTTCTGGGATCTCATCAATCAGGGAGCCCATCTCAATGGCATCTCCTTAATTATAATAGGCCACATAGGAATGTCACACACAGCTATTCAAGGAGGCTGTCACCAATGTATCTCTCAAGGTCTTATTGAAGAGTGTCCTCTGGGACTTCTAGGGAGAGATAGTTGGAAGAGTGATGTGCAGTTTACATAAGATAAACTCATTCCAAAACCCCTATCTACAGAAGAGTTGTTATTTCTACATTATGCTTGGGAAGTTCAAGCATTTCAACATCATTAGCTTAGGCCATGGCTTACTGTCAATTTCACTCAATTAACCAAATAAATTAAGGAGTCCTTCCTATTGCATAAGATAACATTAAATCTAGAATCTCTGATGTACCCACATCAATAAATTTAGGCAGGTCCTTTGCTATATTCCATTTTCTTTGGTTTAATACTCTCATGATCCATCCAAATACATATTTTCCAGATTATTATTGATATAATTATAAAAGTCTTACAATTCTTTTAATGTATATAAGTGATTTCCTCTCAGGTCTGACAGTACTTATCCCCTCTGGAGCATGGGGAACACTCACCCTAGTTGCTGGTCTAGTGTAAATAAATAGTTTCTGGATATGTCTAGAACAAAGGCATCTCCATGCAAGTCAGCTTTTTCAGGTGAGGTAATTTCAAGCGCAGAAAGGCTAGTCTCCTCATAAACAAGGTGACAAACTTCTCAGTTTACATAACTACTAGCTGTGTCAGAATCCAACCAGATATCCCCAAGCCTTGTTTTGGGCTTTTACTCCTCACTCAACACTTTAACCTTCTCACATAAGAGATGTGATGAGGCTATGAAAACTTACATTATAATTGTGTAACCTACACAATTTAATTCTGTCTTTGATTTTTAGCAGTATTGACCTTGTAGCTATAAGAAATAAACAATTTTAATGGCTGCCCTAGACATTTTCTATTATTTGACTATCACAGAGATGAGAATTTAAAGACATAAGCTTGTTACCTTTTTTCTATAAGCACTATATTGTATTCAGAAGAATCCATTCCACACAACAGTATTTGTAATGGTAATTTCTATTCTAATAGTCAACTGTAGCAGCAACTTGGCTCCAAAACACTTATTTCAATAGGCATTTTTCAGAACCAACCACAGGGGACAATGATTAATTATGGTGTCAATGAAAAACATGGATTATTAGCATCCCATTTTCCATTGCTGAAAATATTAGCACTATATTCAAGTTCAAGGGCACGGTAAAATTAATATTAAAATCCCATTTTTGAGCATTTATTTCTTTGAACTCCATCCACCATCAATTTCAGTATTGTTCAAGGTACAAGCAGAAGACAAAACATTCCTTTCCAATGCAAGCAAATATATATAAGAAATTATTTGCTAAACAAAAAATTGTTAACTAAATAACTGAAATGTCAATAAGAGAATACTAAGGTATCAGAAAGGTATCAATTGAAGGAAGGAGCTGTCATACTTAGGATCCAAGAAACAAATATGGTAGGGTGGAATCAATAGAAATTGGAGGGAACTGAAACTTAAACCTTTGAGGAGGGTGATCCGCTTGGTTGTTGCTGATGTGCCTTGGATCTCAGAGCAGGAGAATCGTGGGCTGGAGCCTATGACACTCCCTGCGGTGAAGAAGGGCAGTATTGGCCTGCTGGGTCTGGCATCTCAGGAGAAAGCCGGGGTTGCAAAGAGGCTGATCTGTAAGTGATGGAAAATCTGAAAACTGGATTCAGCAGCTGCTAGGACGAAGAAGTTCTGGTGAAGTAACATCCATAGGGAAAAAATGTACGTAGGCAGACCACAGGAAACAAATAGAAACAAGGTTCTTTTTCTTTCTCCAGGCCAGTAGCCTAATGCCCTGTTGATAGGTGGATAGGGAACCATCTGGCAAAGCAAAAATGTGCTTTCTAGAGTCCTAACTCAAACATCACAAAGCAGAGTGTAGTTTTGTGCATTTGGAGCTGACAGACAATGATAAAATATACAAAACAAAGGCTGTGGAGAATCTGTTGTACCTCTGTTTCCCATCCCATACAGTGTATCTTATGACTTTTGTATGAAAAGATTTGTGTGTTGGTGGTGTGGGCTTTAGAGTTGTGTCCATGTGTGCTCTTAATTAGAATTCAAAAGAAATAATACATTTGTGTTTGCTTTCAAGCAAACAAAACTGATTCTGGACAATTGAAGCAAAATGGAAGTACTGGATAGATGTAGATTAGTGAATATAACTTGAGAAACTTAACAATCAAGATCAAAGAAGCAGAAATTCTGCCAAAATCATAGATGGAACACAACAGATAAAAAATGGAGAACCATTATCATTGTTTCAAAAGTTTCACAATTATTTTATAAAGTCTGGCAAACATTGACACTCAGAAGTTCACACTTCTGTACTGCAAAAACATACCCAGGTAAAACTACCATTTTCTTGGTGCACATAATTTGAAAGAATTCACACTGTTTTGCATTGCAAATATCATGTGTTTTTTACTGTAGGAGTTAGTATTGGTAAGTTAACTTTGTTAATCCTGTTGATTGATATATGTAGTTAGTACAAAGTAATTTTTATCCCACTTAAGGACTATTGTTAGCATGCTCATGTCTTGCCTCTCATCTATTACCCAATATGATTAATTTGAAATATTACCTATTATTAAGTATTAGCATCAATTACAAGTTTTTCAAGCAGAGTTGAAAAGAAATGATAAAAAAAAGCCTAGCCTGTTTTCAGTGTTTAATTGATGCACTGAATATTAACTTAATTTTCAAAAGAAATACAATGTATTTTCAAAATAGGTATGTAATTTAAAATTAAATATACAATTTTAATTTAAAATTGAGAAGTAGATATATGCACAATTAACCATATTTTTGATCAGTAAGATATAGTTTATTGAGGTTCTGACACATCCTGCCAAAGTCATAGGGAATTTGAAAGTATGTTTTCTGACCTCCAAATAAAGTATAAATAAAGTATAGGGGAAGGATATAACTCAAGAAAAAGAGATAACCAATTCATGCCTTTCTTAAAATATTAAATATGCAACTCAAAGCTCTAGTTGCTCATGAGAAAATTAAAATTTGTTCACTTATCAAAAGCAAGTAAGGATATATAAGGTAATGCAAAAATCAGATCATTATGACCAACTACTATAATTTTGCCTTATGTAAGCACATGACATTTGTTTTACACTCTCAGTTTAATTACAAAGAGATAGAAAGGCACACTGAAATTTTCAGTACATTCTGAAGTCAAGGAGGTTGTTTTCAAAGTAAGATAATCCCTTTCATAAAAGTTTTAATGATTTTATTAGTAATAAAGTCATTTCTACAAAGTTCAATATTATCTGTGACAGTTTCAGAAAATGGTTGTTCTACTTTTTTGTATTTAATCCATAATACTAATAAGAAGTATGATTTAATATATTATTACAAGTGTAGGAAGGGATGCAATGGTTTTAATTTTATGAAATTCATTTTTATGAAAGTAGGCATTTTTACATTAATGAAATCATTAATTATGTATTTCTAGAGGAAGAATACAGGTATATAACCTGGACAATCACCTCAGCAGCACATTTCTAAGTGGGGCCACCACCCTTGATGTAATTTCCTTTGTCTTTAGCTTCTTTTTCCCAGAAATAAATGGGAAGATGAGAATAGGGTTAAAGAATTGGAAGAGTAAATGAGATGTTTTAAATGTAAATAAAGATATTTGTCCAGTTTAAAATTTTTAATTATGCAGATTTTTCCTGATTTTGAAGAATATTTTATTCAATATACAAAAAGGAGACTATTTATTATCTCGTCATATGTTTTACCATTTATTTTGCAGAATAGATTCATCCAAAGTAACATTACAAGCAATTTTCTAGTAGCTAAATTATATTTTATCTTTAACAACATAATTGTAGACTTTTAGGTATATAAGGATAGCTCTGGTCCAAATTATTCTATCTTTTTAAGTAAAATATGGCTTAGGAGAGTATCCTGGCATAATTAGTTACATGACTAGTTACTTTTTAAAAAGACGATTAAAAACACATTCCCACTGTGTGAAATACTTCTGTAGGCAATAGAGATTTTAAAAGACTCAATTACTTCAGGTCTTACCTTCTTATGGATAGTAAATTATTATATAAATACATGCATACATAATAATTTTTAAAAATAAAATAAAAGGCAACCAACCTGGTGTTATGAGAAGTGGTGCTTAGTTAGCTCATAAAATGGGTACCTATCTGAAACTATGGAATTAAGAAAGGGTTAGGGGAAGATACCAGAAAGGCTTTCTAAAGCAGATTATCTGCAACATTGGGGCATAAAATAGAAGACTGTGTTACCTTAGAAAATAAAGAAAATTTCCCTGAAAAGAACAATTTTGTTCACACTTGAAGGAGAGAGGATACTGCCTTTGGATATTACCCCTATAACAAACCAGCAGGGGTTTTTTTTCTATTTTACTCATTGATGTAGCCAAAGGGCTTGAAATACTTACTCTCTGGCACATAATAGGCAAACAGTAAACATTTGTTGATCAAATAAATAATTTATGATGGGGGAAATGTAAGCAAGAGTCAAACAATAAAGGAGTGTCTGTACAATGACCACATATTTGAAATTTATTATGAAAACAATAGAAAGTCATTGAAGGAATTGAAAAACAGAGTGGTAAGCTCAGGTTCGTATTTAAGGGAAATTATTCTAACAGCCAGGTGGATAATGGAATCCACCGATAGATTTTTAAAAAGGAAAATAAATAATAAACAGAAAAACTATAGCAGCTAGGATTCTACTGAAATACTGAGAATGGGATTGATAATGGCAGTAGAATTTACGTTAGTGGGGGAAAACAATCACAATATACTCATGAAATAGCACCTACAGTTTTTGTGATTGATTACACGCGATGAGCTGGAAGAGAGGTAGAAGGTTGGTTTGTTGCCTGAGGAAGAAGGTGATTATTGTTGTCAATTTGATGAAATAGATATGCTAAGAAGAATAACAGTTTTGGTAAAAAGATATTGTATTACATCTTGGACATGCAAAGTTTGAGAGCCCCTTTGTTGCCTACGTGAGAATGTCCTTATAGAATGGTGCATATGATGATCTTCATCTCAGGAGAAATATAGGATTGAACATTTCACTTTGATGATAATATTTTGACGATTGTTGAAACCATGAGAATGGATGATATAGGGCTGTTGCAACTTTCATCCCATTCTCCCAATGTTTCTGCTTCTTCTCATTCATTGGAACATTCCTGCCTAACAATTCAAATTGTTGGCACATGTCCCCACTACACACTCACTATTCAGAATCCCAGACCTTCATTAGTTCATGTTCAGTGTTAGGAGGGGTTATACTGCTTACAATTTGGAATCCATACATATTCCATCACATTTTGTTGTTCACGTTCCTGTTGTTGGCTAGGACATTCAAATAGGCCCAAGGCACAGAGTTCAGTATAAAAACTCCTATTTGAATAGTCACCAGGAGCTTGACAAGATGTTAACAAAGTAACATTGTACTTACCATTACACAGTCTAATATCTACCTCTCATAGGTAGAGTCACCTTAAAAGATCATAAGAGAGAAGAAAAAGAAAAACCTACCCTAAGTCCTTAACAGATGAAATTCACCAATGAGAAAATATAGAAGTGTTGTGTAAGTGGATCCAAAATCTGGTTTTAAGTCAAAGAAGCAGATTTTGGAATGCTTGCATTGTCCAGATAATTTTTTTGTCTCTTAAAATCTAAAACGGTTAGTAAAATTAAATAGGTTTCAAATGTGCAAGTCTATAATATATCATCTACATATTACATTGTGTGTTCACCACCCAGAGTCAGTTCTCCTATTACTATAGATTTGATTCCCTTTACCCTACTCTACCATCCCTCTTCTGCTTACCCTCTGGTAACCACTCAGCTATTGTCTATGTCTATGAGTTTTTGTTTCTTTGTATGTCTTGTTTGTTGCTTTGTTACTTTCAACTTTATATCCCACATATGAGTGAAGTCATATGGTTTTCAATGTTTTCTGACTTATTTCACTTAGCTTGATAATCTCAAGATCAATTCAGATCGTGAAAAATGGCTATATAATTTTACTAATCAGTATCACCCCAATAAATTTAATAATAAAAAATAACTACAATAATAAAATAAAAAATAAAATAAAAATCTAAAACAGCTCATATGTATCATTTTGATCTTAATTCAACTCTTATCAGCTTCTAAACTTATATAACCACTGCCATCAGAGAAAGCATATTTTCAATCTCTTTTCAGAGTATGTGGCTCACCTTTCATTCCTATTTAAATATGGCTTTCCCTTGAACCTTACAAAAATTCAGTAACTTATGTGTACATGGCTTATAAAGGCTGAATTTGATTTTCAGACCCAAGCATGCTAAATTCTGGCTCTCAGTCTTTCACACAAGCCTCCTGCAACACCCTTTCGACACATCATTCACATTGCCAAAGTGAACCCAGTTATGTACTTCCTTAGATTCAATTGGCCGTACTGTCCTACTTTTTGATACGGACATCCTCTGATATTGACCACATTCTTGTAGACCACAAAAAATTATTTCTATTTTTCTATGAAACAGTTTGAGTTTCAACGCCACTTTCATAATAGGCCACATGGCTGTTGTGCTTTTCTCATGTTTAATTGAACAACCCAATAGTGCCTGAGCTCTTGTTTTATACAAACTACCACTGAATTGGATTCCAGAGGCTTCCCTATCATTTGTGAAGCATGAAAAACCATGTAAAATGCTTGGGGCCCACATGTGCACACTTGTTAACTGAGTACATTGCACTGTTGTGAGCTAGAAGTAGGAAGAGTGCAGCTGGCTTGTACCTTCTTGCTGACTGCCTCATGTTCTATGACTTCTGTTGTGGCATGAAACAGAATCTAGCTTCCCCAGCAGTTATGAGAAAGGGCTGGATGATATAACTTCAAAATACAGTTTACCCTTAAACAAAGTAAGGAAGCGTAGCAGAAAATCTGGCTCCACACTCAGTCAGCTATTTGCATCAGCAGATTCAATCAACTGTGGATGGTAAACAGTAATTTTGGTAGGTGTTGGGGACCCACTGTTGGGAATGTGAAAATACTGTTTTCTTTCATCAATTGGTTGAATCTGTGGCTGTGAAACTCATCTAAAAGAAGGGTCATCTGGGGGTTCCCTGGTGATGGTGTAGTGGCTAGGCTTCACGGCTCTCAATGCCATGGTGTAGGTTCGATTCCCACCCAGGACAGCACCAAAAAAAAAAAAAAAAAAAAAAAAAAAAAAAAAAAAAAAAAAAAAAAAAAAAAAAAAAAAAGATTTAAAAAGAAGGGTCATCTGTATTTATTGAAAAAAAATTTTAATATAATTGTACTTGCACAGCTCAAACTGTGTTTTTCAAGGGTCAGCTGTATGTGGGAGTTAGCAGTAGGTGAATTCTGAACAATGAGTTATGGAAGACAGTAAGCGGTGAGCTGAGGACCTATTTCAAGATACAGTATTTTAATATAGATTTTGGCATAAGATTTAGTAATGTAAGATTTAATTTAAGATTTTTCCATTTTTCTTAGATACTAATGTGGTCACAAATTAAACAAGTCATGCTCAGGGACAGTCTCTAGGACAGCTTCCCTCAGGAGCCCTTGCCAGGATGGTAGCAGAATTAAAAACAAGCTGATACCCGATGCTCAGGAAAAGTAAGTGATATATTTACAGTTTCCTCTAGTTATACTCCAAGCAACGAATACAAATATAATCACAAAAAATTAATGTGGACACCACACCTATAGGTCAGCATCACACAATGTTTTCTTACATATATATCCATAACACCACTCCAGAAAAATACCTCAAAAGACATCATTTCACAGATATGCCACTAATCTATTTCACAGAGTGGCAGTGAATTGCATCTTCAGATCCCCTGTGTTTATACCATGGTGAAAGACAGCCCTGAGCATCATATTTTTTACCGGAAAATAATTATTTGCAAGATGGAATACAACAGATACTATTTCAAAATACAGATGCCTGAATAAATCAGTTAAAGGAGAAAATCAATACAGATGATCAAGGTTGCATGCTTTGTTTGAGACATCAGAAGTTATCCTTGAAATGTTTCTATGCAAATATGTTTCACTTAATTTTATCTTCTCTGTGTTCCAAGATCATACCACAGTTTATCATGATAACTTGCAATTTTGCTGTTAGAGGGGTACATAGCCAGAATAATTATGTTTCATAGATGACTGAATATAAAATAGTAACCTTTTCACATTAAATGCATTTATTAAAGTTGAATACTGTGTGATGAAATATGCAGCAAATCTACAGTAGAGAGAATTTTGAACTCACAAAGAAATTAGAGTTGGAAAGAGAAAACTTAACCCAAGAGCTGCTTTCAGTGGAGGTGTGCCAGGTGTATGGCAGTACTTTAAAAAATGAAGGGTGGAATTGGCAGTTATCCACTGATTGGGGCAAAACAGACAATAATTTATATGAGAACATTCAGGTAGCAGTCAGAGATGAAGCTATTTGCTTTGAAAAAAGTTTTAATTTAAAAAACCAGAAGGCATTGGGGTTTCATGAACAGTAAAAAGGTCAAAGTGCCAACCAAAGGAGTTCATAGCTCTCTTTCTCTAACTTTAAGGCCATCAAAGTTGAATATCTCTGCCTTTACTTTCCTGTGGTCACACCAGAAAATATTCTCTGCTTTTAAAGACTCATGATTAGATTGGGTTCACCTGGATAATCTAGGGTAATCTCTCCATCTCAAAATCCTAAACCTTTATCACGTTTGCAAAGTTTCTTTTGCCATATAAAGTAACATACCCAGTTTCAGATTCTAGCGATTAGGATATAAACACGTTGGTGGATTGGTGGTTATTATTCTGCTAATCACACATATATTTAATGCACTATAGTTTTATATGCATCTTTTGAAAATATTCTGTGAAGTGGCAGTATCAGGAAGAATAATAAAGTTTTAGTAGATCTATAGGTGTTAATTGTGTGTGTGTGTGTGTGTGTGTGTGCGCGCGCGCACGCACGCGCCCATGTGTGCATACCTTGGAGGCTGACATAGAATTTAACAAAGGTATATGCCTAATATATAAATTAAATGCAAAAAGTTAATTAATTTCCTATGATTATTTTAAAGCTCACAACACTCACTGCTACCAACTTCAGATTAATTTGGAGGATAAATATATAATCTAAATTAATTTTTTTACCTCTTAAATTATTTTCATTTTTACTGCAACCCATTCATTTAATACAATTTCTTTTCAACAACATTAATACCCATAAACACAAAAGCTTTATTTGGTTTCGTAAGTGAAGCAAAACAATATAAATAACCTATCATACTCGAAAGGATTTTCTCTTCTTAATTGAAACCAAATGGAACCTAAGCTAAATTAAATGAATGCTTAATCTTTCATTGTAACACAAGGTTATTAGTTGGTGCAAGTGTGTACATAGTTATAAATAGAAGAAACAAGCAATAGATCACTTTAACTTTGAAAAAGTCTAAGCTTAACATTGAAATGTCAGTAAGAAGAAATAAAGAATTGTGTTTTAAGCAGTTCAGAACATTTTTAAATGAATATCTCAGTGTCTGCTTATGACTGTGGGTTTAGTAAAGAATGACTATATTCTCTTGTGGTGGGCTCTTTATTTGATGTTTTTCTAAGGGTGTTTCTAGGAACACAAAGTAACTTCCTTTTTAACTGAAAGACAGTAGTAAAGGGGAATTAGCAAACTCTCGTCAAGGATAATATGTGCATGCTGTAATTCTCTTAAGAATAATGTTATTGATTGCTATGACAAATTTCAGAGACAAACTTGGGATTTTACAATGGTAACTGCATTTTCCTATAGCTGGATAAATTTATTTCTTGAACCCAGTTTTGCCAGATGGTTAAAACTTAACTCAAATCCAAGTTATTTGGTTACATTTAAACTTACAATGTATTAAAATATTTTCCTTTCAGTGAAGTCTAGCATGTCTCTTTTATTCCTTCTTGTGAGCACACAAACATTTCAGGGTCTTATAAGCATCAGGAGAGAGGAATGATCCTTGGTTGCATGGTCCATACTAAAATCTGAGGCATTTTTCACTCAACTTGGGCTCAATCAGAGGGCTCAGATGAGACACTCTGAACTTGCTTAAGGTCCATCTCCTTAGGAACATCATGCAGCTATCCCTTGCTAAACTACTTCCCCTTCTGAAACACGCTGGGAGTTCTCCATCTTCCAGAGTCCCGGCTGTGAAGGAGAGCCAAAGTGTCTTCTCTTCGCTGATCCACACAGCCTTCCATGTGTGCTTCTTCATCCTGGGGATTTGTGTGCTTCCAGCATTATAGGTCTAATTGAAGCAGCTCTATGCACGGTCCAAGAACGTATCCACCAATCATTGTGGAAAATGGTCAATTTAAAATTTAATAAACGAAAAACTGGAAAGTTTTAAGTTGGTAGGTATGATTAATACAGAAATAAAACACTTAAGTGTATTTATTGAATTAAATTGAATATATTTTATAGTATGTATATCTTTATTTCCAGGAATATCTGTGAAAGGAACTCTGCCCCAAATTCTGTAACAGAAGGCATATTACATTGTTATAATGCACAACTTCGGCTTCTATGATGTGCCTGACTGGAACTGTCCTGCTTCAAAACAAGATTGGATGAATCCTTGATTTGCCTTTTCTCCTATTCTGACTTCTATGTCTTAGTGCCTAATATTTCACCAAAAATAATCAGGCACCATCAAAGTTTATATAAATAAATAAATAATCTCAAAAAACTGTGACTACATTAACAAATAAAGAAATAAATAGGAAGGAAATAAGGTATACTATCACTCAAAGTTTAGGGATAATTAAAAAGAGAAACAGAGGTGAATTGAAGATAGTCTTGAAATAGAGAATTAAATACAATCATAAATTTTTGTCAAATTTTGAAGAAAAATGTGAAGATTCGGAGACTACTTTTTAGATCATGTAGAATTTAAGTTGGATTGTCACAAAGAATCAGGAAAATAATATGGTTAATAAATTATGGTCAAAGCCAAATGTCTGAAAATGCCGCAAACAACTCGGTTTTATAACAAGGGCAAGTTGCAGAGTTGCTTTGAGAAAAGCTTCTTCAAAAGGGTGTGTGGGGGAAAACAAACTTTCCTCTACTCATGAGGTACTTTTGGCTGGTCCTTTATCTAATAATCAAATAGACATGAGACAGATTAGCAAGAAACAATAATCAAATTTAACACATACATATGACTGGGAACCCCACATACATGACAGAATCAGAGACCTCATATGCAAGAGAGGTTCACAGACAGAAAAGGATATAAAACATTCTGACCTAGGGATAAGACAATGCACCTTGGGGATTTTGAAGGTCACTGCAGGGAGAGTAAGTGTTCGGTAATTATTAGTGTCCCCTGCCATACAGCTAGGTAAAAAGTCATTTTTGGTGATAATTCATCTTGTGGGCCAGCCTCCCAATTAAAATTCTTCTAGATAAGGTTAGGGGTGGGGGCACAGAAGTTTCTCTTAAGCCTGCAGGGTTTTAGTTGCCTTTAGCTCAAAATAATTTTCATACCATCGAAGCACATCCCTGGGATGGCTCATTCTGAACTCCTACCGTTGCTTTATTTTTTTAGCTGCATTTCCTGAGTAATTTACCTAATTCCCATCAAGAAGTGAGATTTTTCTAGAGCCCTAGAGGTACTTTGTGTTTACCTGACTCCAGTTGGAGTACTGTGTTCATCTCTAAGCATTTCATTCTGGCAATCTGAAGCACGTGAAAGCAGTGAGCACGAATAGGAAAGGTTGTCAAATGATACAGGTAAGAAAGTTGCAGGAGGTTGAAAAAAGCTGAAAGGAAATTTGATAGTTGTTTTCAGATATTTAAAGAGCTGTCATATAGAAAAAGGGTTATTATAATTGTTCCATGCAGTGCCATAGGACAAGTATTTGGTCATTTTAGGAAGGCAGATTCCAGCTAAAATAAGGTGAGGTTTTTCAACAATTAGAGCTTATTTAATTTTGAAATTTACAAAATATTAAAAGTTCTAGGGAAAGGCTCAAAATAATCAATAAAAATATTAAAGGAATATTTGCATTGAGTAAAAACTGAAGTAGATAAGCTCAGGCCACTTTGAATTCTAAGATTCTACCTCGTCATTCCATAAATGTTCTCATAAGAAAATTTTGATGAGCTTGTGTTGACACTCAATTATTACATCAAAGTTGCCCTCGGGTACTCTTCACTTAATGAGAATCAAGAATGGAGATCTAAAAGTCTATTTCTCTATCTCTAGCCACCCTCACTCATTATGCAAATTCTTTGTAACAGAATCTTCAAATTAGTGATCCAAAAAAAACAAATACACACACACATCAGGGATTTAGGAATTTATGCTTAGAATTTGGATTTAATTCTTTTGCAAATTTCTAGAATAAGCAATTAATTTTGAGAAAATAGAAAAAAGAACTTTCATTATCTGATTACAAATCTTAGTATAATATTTCAACAATCAATACAGTTTTCAATTAGAATAAGAAAAGATATATAGGCCAATAGAATAATCTAGAAATAGACACACACACACCACACACACACACACACACACACACACACACACACACACCGGGAGGGGTGCCAAAAACATGTATACACGTTTTTAAAGATTTTTCTTTCTATGTGTTACTTTTGAAAGTTGAATTGCAGTAGCAATGTGTAGGATGATGTTTACTCAAAAGATGGCGTTAATCAAATGAAAACTAGTGTCATCATGAGACAAGCAGGACAGTCATAGAAAATGGTGGAAGCACGATTGTTGTAGGATGAGCACAAGACTATTTTGAAGTGGTGTTTGAAATTCGAGAACATTGTTTGAGTTTCCCTCACATTTTCCTGACTTAACACCCTTTGACTTCTACCCATGGGGACTTTAAAGAATGTGGTGTAGATAGAAAACTGGCTACACTGGTGTACTTTGGGAAGAAATTAAAATAGCATGTGCAGTGATACAAGTGGACACTTTGGTCAATGCTGCTCAAGCAGTAGTTTGCTGTAATATGAAGAATCTGGATGCTGATGGTAACCACTTTGAGCACCTCTTGTAACTGCAGAAGTCAGACATGACTTATATTCATCTCTTGTTAGAGTATATATTGAGTATTACAATTTTATCACAGTGTTTTCCTTCTTTAAAATGTGTATACATTTTTGACACCTTCTGTATAGCAAACTTATATTTTATGAAGGTGCAAAGTAATTCAATGAAAAATATAGTCTAAATGGTACTTGAACAATTGAGCATGCATATGAGAAAAACAAACAAACAAAAATATTTATCCTGTATGCCTGAAACCTATGTAATCCTTGCTAACAGATGTCACCCCAATAAGTCTAACAATAAAAATGAATTTTAAAAAAATACTGAAAACAGTAAAAAATATATATATATATATATTTATCCTTTAGTTCACATCAAAAGTAGAAATTGATTTACAGTAGAACATAAACCTAAATTTATGAGCTATAACTATAAAACTACTAGAAGAAAATTCTGTGACCTATAGTTAAGCAAAGATATCCTAAATAGGATACAAGAAGCATAAGCTATAAAAGAAAAACTGGATAAACAGAACTTCATTGAAACTAAAATCTGCTTTTCAAGAGACGCAACTAAGAAAATGAAAAGAAAAATCATAGACTTGGAAGAAATATTTGCATAACCCTTATATGATAAAGTAGTTTCATTTGAAATATAAAGCACATTTACAATGTAACAACAACAAAAAAAAAAACAAACAACCCAATGAAATAATGAATAAAAGATCTGAACAAACACTTTATCACAGAAACTATACTGCTGGCAAGTAAGCCTCTGAAAAAATATTCAAAATTATTCATCTTTAGGGAAATTCAAGCTGAAACCACAATAGGATGGTACTCCATGCCTATTGAATAGTAATACACACACACACACACACACACACACACACACACTATAATAACGACAAACTCTCTGGGAACAAGTAGACCAACCAAGTCCCTTGTTGTGCTTCAGCTATTCAGTAAGAGCTGCACAAGCTTTAATCTTTTTAGCTTAATATTATGTTGGTTCCATCTCACTCTCTTGGGAATAAAGAATGTTGTTTATGCCCCATTACCAAAAAAGAAAAACACTGTAAAATTTTAAGTTCTTCCTGAGGACCTAAAGGTCATATAACAAGGAGAGCTTTTTTAAAAAAGTAGACTTATTAACTATCTAACAAAAGTAAGGAATAGGAATTAAATTTTAAATAAATATACTTAAGTAAAGGCTATTTCTGATGAGTAATACATAAGAAGGGATCATAAAAAGTTAAATTTTAAAACTCAATTGCGTGATGCTTACATACTGTGGCAGTATTTAGTGCCATTCTAGTTTCAAGGAAATAACACCCAAACTACTGTTGAAATGCTTGGACCTTGAGAAGTTTCCTTTATTTTTGTGTCAATATACAATTTAAAAATAGATATTTCCCCATTACATTGTTTTTGTATACATGGATTCCATAATATCTAAACACATTAATAGTTTAATTAACCATTAAAATATGTACATTTAGAACAAAATTGTTAAACATTCACTATCATTATCTGCTATATTTTTAATAACACAAAACATATTTGCTATTTTGCCAAAGGGATTTTTGGAAGACTCTAATGGGAATAAACTGTCTGGGGGATGAATGTTTCTTTCACTCTCTTTTTTAATTTTCATCATCTAATTAGAAATGAAGTTGTATATGTGCGTATTTGGAATCTGGATATGAAGATAAATTACCTTCCTTACCTTATGCTGTGTTATTTATACAAAAGAAAGAACTGGAATTGCTTATGGACAGAGAATGGCTACAAGTTGACTAGCTATGGGGAGAAATCAGCAGCTTTGGGATAAGTAATGCCTTGCAAGTGGTTAGGCAAAGCTTTGGAGCCATGCTCTTTTCTTTGCCCCAAATTGTCCAGAATGTATCATTGCCTGATTGATTGCATCTGCAGGACAATGTTGAGAGAAAACCCAGCCCAGCATGTAGTGACTTGTATCTCAACATCAGGACTTCAGTAGAACCAACACTGGGCTAAGTTATAGATTAAAACAGGTCCAGAGTAACCAACCCTGCCCCCAAGATTTTCCTACTGTCATTGCTCCTCCGTACCTTGAATGCAAGGCAAATAAAAGAGAAGGGAGAAAAGCCCTCAAAAAGAATGTGTAGAAGGCAGAGAAATAGAGAATATCTTCATGGGCAAGATTGTTGATGACAGGGCAACAAAGAAGGATGGTCAAGCACAGTGTGGCACTCTGGGCCCTCTTATCCTCCATGAGATGGCATCTGCTAGAGCCTGGGCTTTGTCCCCATCACCTGATTCATACTACCAGCAAGTGAGTTGATTCTGCTAGAGGAATACAGCCTCAAAGGCAAAAGTAACATAGAACTAACATGCTCAGTATGATCAAAGAATGATTACAAGGAGAGAGAAAGAAAATGAGAATTGAGACTAAGGAAGATAGAATTATTAAAAGAGAAGAAAGAGAAATACACAGACAGTGGGAAGGCAGATAAAACATGGGGACATACTGGGAGAAGGGTAGGTTAATGGAAGCATAAAAAGGGAGAGATGTTGAAGAGGAAAACAAAAAAGTAAAGGTGGAGAAGGGTCTTGGTTGCGTCTAAATTGAGAATATCACTACAATTAATTTTCTCAAGCAAATCTTCCTGTTCACTAGCATGCTGGACATAAGTACACATTGTCATCAGTTATCAGTACACTATGGAGTATTAATTTACTCTTCAGAAGTTTTAAATAGGTTATTTCTAATCAGAGAATTATATTATATACTTCTATATTTTAAAAGTATCGTTTAATTTTAAGTAAAAACTTATTTTTCCAATAAAATTCCAAAAATCTTAGAAAGAATTATGATTGGCTAAGTACATGTTCTTAAAATAAATTATTTTAAATGTAAAATTAACTTTTGAAACTTTACTACTTCTGTCATTTACATAAACTAAAAGTGCTTTTGACATCTGGAAGCTGTCAGATTGTTTTATCCTATTATTTAGATAAATAAATGCTACTTTGTTAATAATTATTGAAAGTCATATTTAAAATAAGTATTTATAGTATTGTATTAAATTCTTTCTCAATCAAAAAACAGTTTTAAGATCTAATAGGTTTCAAAGTCTGATGGTATTCAATAAAAATATTGTGGCAGATTGCTTTCTTGTTTCCAATTCTTTACCTTTCCTGTATCTACTCACATCTTCGGCTATGTCATTACCAATTCCTCCAAATACATGCAGAATACATTTCCTGTCCTTGCTGATTTTAGGCTTGATGGTGTCACTTTATCTAGTAAGATATGAGCAGAAGTGTAAAACTCATATCGAAATCTTGGAGGCATTGTACATTTCTGCTTATCCTTCCTGCACTTACATCACAGCTAGCACATCGGTTCAAGGAAGATCAGAGTCGTGTGGGGAACAACCTGAAGCTCAGAGTCAAACCCAGTAACTACAATCAACATCTACCAACCCTAGTTGCTCCACAGTTCAGTGAAGTGAGAATAAATAATGCCATTGAACTTACAGATGGTTCATTACACAGCATTATTGTGTTAGCTACTGATGCAAATATTTATTAACAATTATAGTAATGTATGAATCAAGTCCAATTACTGATGTCTTATCTACTCTAGACCAGTGATTCCCACTTCTTTCCACTTGTGCACCCCTATCAAATCCATTTCTGTTTATTGGACCCCTTGTTTTTAAAATAGCTATTTTTAAATACTAACACTTTTGTTCAGTGCCTATCTTAATGTAAAATAGTGGCAATGAGGTAATAAGTTAAGAAAAAAAGTTACTACACTGAAAGTACAAACCACAGATTTAATTTTACAATATCATGATGATCAAGTATTTAACAAACTTTTAATTTATTATTAATAATATTTATTTGTATTATCTGAAAAGTCTATAATAATGGTTATATGGATCATTAGGTAATTGAAACATTGTTAGTGAGATTGTTGAGCTTGCTTTGATGCACTTAGTTTCTTGAAGTCAGGCTCGAAAGATGCAAGATACAGTCTTAAATCCGGACTTGCATTAAGCTCATTGCAGTACTTATTTTTTATGAAGGTGTAAAAAGAAAAAGCTCTCTCTACTAGTTCAGTATTAATAAATGGGAAGAGGTATTTGAGTGCCTTCTCACCGGCTTTTCCTATTCCTCACTGACACCTACCCAGAAGGTAATAAGATGCTTTCTTTTAAAATCAGAATTTAAATAAGAATTGGTTGAAAGTTCGATTAACGGCTCTTTTTATTGATTGATAGTTTAGCTTTTTTGAAGAATCTTCATTGAAGGGATTTGCAATCCAGTTGTTCTCTTTTCCATGTTGAGGGAAATACTTATAAAAGGACACTTTTAAGACCTTTCAAGTGACCTCCAACATCCTCTTTCACCTTTTGGGATAGGTGCAATTCATTCTCAGATAAGAAGTTGTGCAGTTTCAAAAACTTCAGGCAGACCTCTTTCAATACACGATTGACTTAATTTTGTCAATCGCTTTTGAAGTCCAAAGTTCAGTTTGTTTATTTCTACAAAAATATCTGATAAATATTCAGGACTTTGAAGCCAATCAATGAAATTTTGGAGCAAGAGGGAAATGACGGTCTTCAAAAAATACCTGGACTTCATGTCTCAGTTCAAACATCTGTGTAAGTACTTTGCCACAAGACAGCCACCTTACCTCCATGAGCAAAAGGAATGTGCTGTGAATGCTGTTTATTTTTTTCACATAGCACTTTAGACAAGATTTGCCCAATGCAGTCAACCAACTGCTTCTCATGGGTATACATGCAAAATATAGAATGAAGTATATATATATACACACACACGCACACACTTGTACAATGTTGAACACAATTACTTCAGACTATGCATACTTTTTTAAAAATGGACTACTTGTGAAAAGTAATCATACTGGACCATAAAACAAAGCTAAAATATTTTTCAAAAGATTGTTATCATACAGACCATATTCTTTTACGACAACAGGATCGTTTGGAATCAGTAATGAGAAAAGAAGTAGATAAGCCCCAGACAATTATTAATTTTCTTAATTCTAAATAAATGAAGATATGAGAAATATAATTAAAATTAGCAAATATTTAGTAACTAAAAATAATATATATCAAAACTTTGATGGTGCAGGTGAACAGTACTTAAATGGCAGAATTTATATCCTTTTTAATGGGTTATATTTAAAAAGAAGAAATACATAAAGATAATAAACAAAATATCTACCTCAGGAATATATGAAATGAGTGACAAACTAAAACCCAAAAAAGTTAAAGAAGAAATATAGAAGAAATAATAAAATAAAGAAAAATATGACTGAGATGATCAATGAAGGCAAAGGTATTTGTTAATAAAATTAACAAATTTTATTAACAAATAAAATTGGCAACCTTTCAACAAAATTGACAGAACATAGAGATACACATAATTTCATCAACTCTTTGATGCTGAGTCTATCCAAAGAAATAAAATGAAAATCTTCCACTATATTTTATGCTTTTAGGAACCCAACTTTATGAGAAAACTAGAGTCATAGAAAAATATATGAAGTTAAAGGTAATTGGAACACCTGGGTGGAAAAATGTTTATAAACGGCATTACTGCCTTAACTCCTAACATCATGAGCAGAGCTACTATAATCATGTTCAGCGGTAATATGGAACCATATGGGGTGAAATAAAGTACAGGACAAATATACAAATACATCTGTTGCCACAGATTTTCAGCCTTTTAACACCCGTAGATGTCTGTTTGGGGTCTGACTCTGACTATATCCTACTGTTTTATGTATTTTTTGGTAATTCTGTGAGATTAACAGAGCCAACTTTGCAGATCTCCGCTAAATGTTAATTCTTTTCTCAACTTTTAGAGTATTGGGACTATAGCACTCTAATTCTGAATGAGCAACCCTCAAAAACACAGTTTTGGCATCATCTTAGGCACTTTGTTAAATAACTAACAGCTTTAAGGAACTTTACATGTGTCAGCCCAATATCTGGGCTTCCTCATGGAAAATTTCTATTTCCTGCTTTTTTTCTTATTTATTTATATGTTTGTTTATTTTTACTGTGTGTATCACATTTTCATGTTTCTTTATATGCCTTATAATCATTTTGGTCAATTACAGATATTTTAGATAATACATTGTGTCTACTGTGGATATACATCCCTCCACTTTAGGGCTTATTGCTTTTACTATTTGTCTGTGTATTTATTTAGTGACTTTTTGCTGGACTAGTTCAATGAATTCTATTTCCTTGTATGTGCAGCTTCTGATATGGTTCTTCAGAGAGCCCAGCCTTAGGTAATGCAAACAGGTTTCTTAAACAAGAGGGATGGCTGTCACCTTAGTCAAGCTCTCTTGGACTATAGTTCTCTTTAATTTTCCCATTTAAGCTTCTGAGGAGTCTTTCTCTATTTTACCTAATCCATCTGATAGTCTCTATAATTGATATACAATCACTCTATTGTGTTTGACAATTCCTCGAGGCATCAATTGCCCCATATTACAATGCAATTAAAGCTGAGCCAGTTTTGCAGATGCAGGTTGTTGCTTCTCCTGAGGACTTCTCTAACTGGTAGAGCATTCCTCTTACTTGACCCTTTCCCTGGTACTCTCTGTTAAACTTCTAGGTCTATTGTTATTCTTTTTTCTAATAGTGTGAGAATGGGCTGATAAATTTTGCCTCCATTGTAATATTGTTTTTGTTACCTTAGCCATATCTGACTATAACTGATTCTGTGTAGTCAAATGGATCTCTCTTCCATTGTTCTTGACTTTACACACACATATGCTTAAATTGTTCACCCAGTGCACATGGAAATGGAAGAGTGTTTATACATTTGTTTCAAACAGGGTGTTGTTACTGAATTCTTAAGAGCAGAAAAGTTCTTTCAATTGAAATTCGCTGATGGGTGCAAGCTATTTATGGTGATCAATGTGAGCACAGTAAGATGCTGGGAGAGGCAGTTCAGAGATGGAGAAGAGGACAAGCAGATTTGAGTGACAAACCATGAAGTGGAAGACCTATGACTGCACGTGACCAGCTTCATCAAGATCTCATTGAAGAACTGCTCAGCGGAGATTGTCGCATCAAACTTAAGAAATTGCTGATAAATGAGGAAGTTCTCAGGAGAGAACAGGATACATTATTAGTATTCTTGGATTCTGTAGTTTGTGCCAGGTGGGTATCGCGCATGCGCTGTGAAATGAGAGCCGAAAGAGTTCACGTTTCTCTGTAATTCTTGGAACATTATGAAAAAGAAGGTGAGGACTTCTTAAAGAAGATCACTACAGGTGATAAAACTTGAGCCCATTATTACCACCCCAAGAACAGAAGGCAGTCAGTCCAAGGAATACCGCCCTAGGGGAACCTCTCAGCCCGAAAAAGTTCGAAACTCAGGCCTCTGCTGGGAAGGTCGTGTTGGCTGGTTTCGTGTGAACTCTCTTCCACGTCCATGTGCACTGGAAGGAAAATGCAAGCATCTGTGTGTGCGAGGTCAAGAGCGATGGAGGGGAGATGCCAAGTGACTGCACAGAACCGGGTATATCCGGATATGTCTAATGTAACAAAAATTAGTACAGTAAAGGCAAAATGTATTAGCCTACTCTCAGCAGTAGTTTAAATGATAAAATTCATTTTATTAATGTAATTTATGCATAACAGAATTATATATAAAATTATCAAAAAATACTCCAGACTGTGCACTTTTCTAAATAATTACACATTCTATAAGCTTTATTTTTAAATGAAAGCATATTAATTTGTTATTTCTATTTTATAGTCTACTAAATAAATCCTCACTCATTTGTTTCAATAGAGCTGAAAAAGATCATTTAAACTGTCTCACCTTTCTTACTCCCCCATTCTTTCCTATAATCCGTATTTATATTGTAAAAAAAGCATAGCTTTTTTTCTCAATATACCTTATCAGTATGAGAAGAAATATTAACATTTCATTAAATAAACCTGAGCCTCGTGGACTTTAATTCCATATCCCTCTTATGTTTTATGGTGAAAGTTATTGAGTTCTTTTGTAAGTTCTGAACTATCTTGCTGAATTTACTCACTATCAATTATTTTGCACTTTTGATATGTAACTACTAATAATTTGGTACATAAATGTTTTATGATAGAAATTTAATATTATGATAGGAAATTCTCCCAAAGGCAATGCTCTTAATATCATTAACTGAGATCTTCAAGTCATGTCCCCATCCCATCTTGAGTTCCCCATCTTCCTTTACAAAGATAAATTCTTGGTTAAATTATTTTTTCTAAAATATAGAAGTTGAACTGTTAACTATTAAATATAATTGTTATTGCTGGGGGCAGTGAAGCACTCCTACAGGATGTAATAAGTAATGAGATATATTTTTTTCCACTTTCATACAAGAAAGTAATGTAATGCATTTTACTCATGATACCTATAACAAAATTCTTACTTGTTACTGTTATCAGAACCAGTATTTGCTTTTACTCATTGTTGTTATAAGGAGCAATATATGAGCAACTCAATTAGTTTAATTAACTTATTGATTATCCACAGTGTATGCAATACTGCAATAAACTCTAATGAAGAATTTAAATAGGACCAGAACAGGTCATTATGCCCTATCTCCTCATTCTGTACGTTTGGTTTCTGAGTCTGGCTTACAAATTGTAGGCTGCTCTCACCACAGGAAAAATTCACCTGTTAGCTAAATGGTATAAAAAAATTTCCGTGGGGTCAGAACCTTACTCAGATCAAAACTATCAGTGTCTGCTCACTTCGTCATTATCTCTCAGCCCTTGAATGCTGTTTAGTTCCACATTTCCTGAGTACAAAACCTTACCAAATGGCTTGTTATTTAGCTACATTGATTGACATTAGATAATAATAATACATTGTCACCAACCCAATAGTCATCCCACTCCTCATTTTTGCTAACAGAACCCTGATTTTTTATCTCTCCTCTGAATAGCCATGTCCCTCAGAAATGAACAATATTCTCAGAGAATAAAATATAAATGTCCTAAGGTAAACATAGTCTGTTTTATTACTCTTATCAACTTCAGGCATATGTGATACTTCTGGTCAATGATATATACAGAAAAGATGTTTAGGCTGCTTGCTCTTTAAGTGCCTTTGCTAATTACTGTATGAACGTGTCATCCTTGGAGCTGCTTGCTAAAGCTAACATGCTGAGAATGGCAGAACAGAAAAATAGGGGAAAAATAAACTGTCATTTATATTTTGTTAAGCTTATGAATTATGTGAAATAATAGCTTTTCCTCTATGTTTAGGGCATATTTAATTGGCTTTAATTTTATTCATCCAAGAACTTTTTGATTTATACAAATACCCAATTTTACACTCTGATTTCCAGTGGACGTGTGCCCTGGATATCTTTTCTAACTTTCTTACACAGAATGCTGACAATTTGAACCAAATACCTCTGAATTTGCTTTTTATTCCAGAAGTAGTACTTCTACTAGAAATTGCCCACTATAGTATTTAAATGTTAACCAAAGGCATTTTAAAGTATTTCCAAATAAGATAAGACATGTTTTTAATAGCTCTGAAGCTAGGACTACCTTGCATAACCACCTTTAAATTTAGGTGGTACATGCTACACACTCTCTAACTTGTGTGCATTTTATTCTAATCATAACTCAGATGGCTACTTTTATCTCAGATACATTACTTCTTATAGACCTAATATAATGAAAGATCTAAAATAAATACTACTTGTTAAGAATCGTATCTTTTTATACATTTTAGAAATAAAATTAAGAAAGTCAGTGAGTCTAAAACTAATTTACTAAGTATATTTGAAAGCACAAATAAAACTTAGCCATAAACCATTTAATAGCTAAAAGTTCCCGATGTGTGCAACACCTGGCACAGTGATCCCCTTCACGACTCTACAACCAAAGAGTTGATAAAAATTTTGCCGTTGTATTATCACACACATGGGAGCTCACAACTGGAGTTTCCAATTCAGAGGATGGAGCTTTGGTATCTGGATTCTAAAAATGCTTCTTAGGTATTTCTGATGTACACTTCATTTGAAAACTACCTAATAAGTCCTTATAAACATTGAGGAATGTTTTTTGAGCCAACAGTTCTGAGTACAAAAAATAATTACTCAACAAAAGGGAAATGATGACATTCTCTAAATAAGTCCCTGAAACTGAACTCAGGGAAGCTAGTTGTGTTTTCTTGCTTATTTGTTTTGTTTTGTTTCTTTTATTAACGATATCTAGGTTTTCTTTTGGAAGTGTATTTCTCATTGGCCTTTGTTCTTTGTTTCCTGGAGAAGAAATGATTATAAGTATCCACTGACAAAAGCCTTAGTGCCCCAGGACCAAACACACATAGGTTTATTGCTAGTCCTACGGGCTGCAGGTTTGTTTTTCTTTTCTTTTTGGTGAGGGGTAACAAGGAAAACAGTTAGAGTACTACATGTAATATATATCTTGGGTTTAAATAAAATGATAAGATTCACATCTTTAGGAAAGGAAATATTATCTCAGAAATGGACCTTAGCGAGGGTGCAGACAACCTTCTGTCTCAGAACGAGCTATGCTATCGGTGGGACAAGTGGTCTCACGCTCTTTCCAGGTCGCCGGTGATGCTTACCAAAGGAACAAAGTTGTTCAGTGGTTGTTTTCAAAATATACCAACTTTTTCTTTAACCGATCAGTTAATTCTAGGAATATCTTCTCAAATTAGTGAAAAAAAGCTCAATGTCTAAGTTCATAATTACAAATAATAATAAATGCAATGAAGGAAAAACACAAAATACTATGAGCTTATTATAAAAATATTAATCCAGTTGAAGGAAAACGTTGTCTGGAAACACTTCTGTCAGGAACTGATGTTTCACCTAAGAACTGAAGGATGAATAAGAGATAATTAGATCAAGTTAGAGGGTAGGAAGTGGGGAGGAGAATCTAAAGACAATAAAAAGCACAAAGTCCCTCAGGTATCCAGGAGCATTATATATTTGAGATATGAAGAATTGAGGGGAAAATAAAAATGTTAAGGACGAAGTAATGGAGATGAATTTTGAAAAGTCACTTTTGGAAACCATTTATTCCAACAGTTTTTGGAACATGTACTGGCTGAGAGAAAGAAGCATTTGGACAGGGAGAAGGGTGGATTTGAGGAGACCAGATTGTAAACTATGGATGTAGCAAGAACTACAATATTATCAATAGAGAGAAAAGAACATATGACTTAAAATCAACAAGAATTTATTTAGGTTGAATGTGAGGTGAAGGAGAAAAAGTTTTCTTCCTTTTGTAATTAGATAAATGTGTGTGCCATTTACCGAGATAGTGAACACAGGAAATAACCATATTTGAAAGCAAATCTTTTTTGGACACACTTGTTTTTGAGGGATCTTTAAAACATCCAAGCAGAAATGTCAGGCCAATTTGGGTATACATATTGAGAATTCAGAAACGACAAAGATCTGGCCAAGACTGGCATATCAATAGTACATGAGGAAATGGCATGAATCAGATTGATAGGGTACCTAGGAAAGGTAAAAAAATCAAGGATTGATAAAGATTTAAACTTATTAAGAGAAAGTTTATAAAAGCAAAAAGTTATTTAAAGATACTCAAATATTCTACATGCTAAATTCAAAATAAATTACTATATGGTTAATGTATAAGCAGAATTACCAACAAATTGTCAAAATATTTATTCATAAATAAAAGGTGAATATGGTATTAAATACAAATTTTTATTGCATTAACTATGAATAAGAAGTGGACTACAAACTATTTCCAATATTCTTCTCAGATCTATTACTTTTCCCAAACTGAACATACCTAGTCTGTTTCTTTGGCCTATACATGTCCATATCTGCCCATGTTGAATAGGTTTGTTTTTCTTTTTCTTTTTTTTACTGGAAATGGTAGATTGGTGGAAGAAAAATAGCATTCTATATATCTTTGAGTGCTCTAAATTCAATCTTCAAAGTAAAAGTTTTCCTTTAAGACAGAAGCTTTTCAAATGACACTTTTATTGCTTTTGCTATTTCTATTGCACATGCAAATTCACAAATTTATGAAATACTGTAAATTTCAGATGTGTGATTCTCCATCTATGTCTTCTACTTGAAAGTGACTATGAATACCACTCTGAAAATATTTTGTACCCAATGAATACTGAAGTTTCACTTGTTTTTTAGGTGAGTACAATTTTATTGTCTAGATTAATGCTATGGAAAGATTCCTTATCTATTCAGAAACTTTTCTCTATATACAAATATTGAATCATTATGTTGTACATCTGAATCTAATATAATGTTATGCTCACATGTCAATTATATCTCAATTTAAAAAGAAAACTAACCTTTTTGATTGGTTTCTTTCTAATACTACCTGATGACCCTTAAATTTGGAAATTAGAATTTAATCTCTTATTTGCTATTCCACAGACTGTGAGATGTTTTTCTATGTGAGTAGAACACTATGTGGCATGAAGTAAATATGGATAACACTAAAGCGCATGCAAAATGAAATCATACAACTTTGTGAGTATGATTTTTGTTATTTTGAGTCCTAAGAGAGGCTGTTGGAGATTTTTATAACCAAGAAAAAGTACTCCTATCCACTGCCTTTTTACAAACACATCAATATTTATCCATCATCAGCAGTAGTTTAGATGTTAAATTTCTTTTTATTCTAGTACAGTCGATTCTCATTATTCACAATATTCATGTTTATAAAATTGTCGCAGACATTGAACTTGCTAATAAACTATTGCTCCAAGGAGAAATACAAGGTTAACTTTCACAAGCCTCTGGCCATAATATTTTGTCAATTGATCAATACATAACCTTGTTTTCTTTGTATTTGTTTAAAGACACTTTATTAATATATATATTGTTGATTGAACTCACGGTCGATGACACTAATGATGCATGTATGAAGGAAGCTTAGCTAACCTGTGAATTTTCTCTTGGCAATCATAGCCTTCTTACACTTAGGAATTCATCTGCACTTCAGCACTACACTTGGGACCATCTTAAACTATGAACATCAGCAGAAAAAAAAATGCAGAAAACATTTTACTAAAAAGACCACCATGAAGAACAGTTGTTTATAGTGTGAAGGTTGAAACAAGAAGTCAGTGTCTCCTAGTGCCTCACTCAACCTCAGATGGGAATGTCTACATCAGGCAACTCAATTTTTTCGGCTGCTCTGCACATGTCCACACATGTCTGCAAATGACCTCAAAAGTGTCATGAGTATTGATTTGGGGGTTACAAATATGTTGCAGCGAGCAGTCTATTTTACAAATACAGAGTCTGCAAGTAATAGGATTTGATGTATTTCAGTAGACCAAAAAAGATGTATCTGCTCAAAATTATTTATTGGTGGCCATATTATTTAAACATGAAAATAGTGACTGATGATGTACATTATATGTAATAATAAATATATATATATTTATTAATGTATGCTGATGGAAAGAGATTTGATTGAGTAGTGAACACACATGCACTATAGAATTGTACACTTGAAACCTATATAATTTTATTAACCAATTTTATCCCAATAAATTTAATTTAAAAAATTTTAATTAAAAAAATGGTAGAGTAAAACTTAATTGTATGTTGACTCTTAGTAACCTTATATCATTGAATAAAAATCAATTATGATTTTATGATTTTCCTAAAATAACAAACATAAAGCAAAAAATATTCCTGATTCTCTCCCAATATGTTTTCTACCAACTAAATAATTTCAGCTTTCTGCCTTGGTACCTGGCCTTATTTTCCAGTTTTTTAATGTTGAATTACAATGTTTCTAATTTTTTAGGAAATACGTGTTCTATCTGCTATGTTAGTAGAAAACAGGGATAGTGTATTTTATATTATCCCAAGTATCAAAAACAAGTGTTGGCAGATCAGTTAATCCTAGCCTACTCATACATATTACACATGAGAAAACTGAGGTCAAGAAAAGGTAAGTGATGCATATTTCCATATGGAAACTTCTAAATTCATGGCTAGAGTCAATAGGTAGTTAGCTTGAAAATAAAACATCTTACTTTACCTGATTTAAAACAATTTTTATTTGTACAATACACTAAATTGACTTTGATTTAGAAACACTACCCAAATAATTGAGAAGCCTGAAGCTATCACACCACTTTGGAAGGTACACACAATTCAAGTAATTCCCATGGTGTTCTTTCTTGTACCCAGGTTCTCCATCTGACATTTCTGCTCTTTTCCTTCACAGTGCACATTTCTCTGTCATGTATTCTTAATGCAGAGCTTTTGCTTTGAAAAAGCACAAACTGGAACCAAGTAAGATGATACTCCCTAAAAGATTGGATATAAAAATTGATCATGGGTGACTGCTTGGTTTACCTTCAAAATATACTAAGAATAGAGTTCTGCTCCCTGTTCATTGTTATTTGCAAGGTGGCTCTGACAATAATACAGGTCTGTGGTTTTCTCATACAGTGTGGTGCTGTTGCAAAGTTTTTCAATCTCCTGATGCATAATGGTACCGTGCAGGCGTATAGGAGTTGTTTAAAAAAAAAGTTTGTTAAATGATGGTTAAATGGCTGAATGGTGGCATTGATTTAAATAAGACCCCAAGTACTTCTATAAACATATCTGTTTGTTTCTTCTCCAACAGCTTTTTAATTCAAATTTATCACTTGAGCCAAAACCTGCCCAAATTAGCATGACAACCAGTTTCTCATTCTTTGGACCTAAAATTAAATGATGCTGGAGTTTTAATCAAGTCAAATCCAAGTTTGTTTCCAAACACTAGGGAAAGATCTGCTTAGAGAATCTTAGTAATCCAAATGCAGACACCAATCTTTATTTAGCTTTCACTGCCACAGAGGTAATGTTTAAAACTAGCGCTACTCCTTTTGATGTGTATCTTTATCTATTCAGCTTGCTAAGTGATATCCCCTCAGAGTAGTTAGAAATGTGATTCTGCTTCCTTGCTTGGTTACGAGTCTTGTTTAATTGGCACCTAGAGTAAGGAGCACTCCGGTTTATTTTTTTATGCTGGGTCATTGCTCCCAAATAGGACCTAGAAGTGGACATATCTGAACTAGTCAAGAGGAAGATACCTGTGTCACTTGCAGGCTGGGACAAACCCCGCCCTGCTACGCTGCCTGTCAAATACTGACACCAGCTGGACGCCCCTCTCCTCCGTGGTGAACTCCCTATTTGAGACCTGGGCGCATGCATAGCCCGCCAACTCAAGTCCATCTCTGTGTATCATAGAGATCATATAAACACAGAGCCTCAAAAAGCAAAGAGATCTATTTCCTTTTCTCTCAAAAAAGTGTCTTTGCATCATTCCCAAAATAACTAAAGCCTATCACAAGTCACAAAAAAGGCGTATCACAAAGCTTCTGCAGGACAATGGGATTCACCGTCTTCAGACCTATAACAAATGGGCCATTCAAAGTGGTCCCGCTCCGAATAGAGAGCTCTGTCCTCTGGGTGACTCATGGCGTCCTCCTGACAGAAACATCACAGTGTCCTTCGAAGTGGCACTGTCTTAAAGTCCTGACTACCTCAATGCTCTGCTTCATAAATATTAATTGTTACATTATACAACGACAACGGTACTGAGTTGTTCCAATTCTGGTTTTTCTTTATAACATGCCCTCCTGTTCTCCTCTTCCCTCTTTTCCCTATCTTCACCTTAGATTGAATCCACACCAATCTGTATAAAAATTTGTTGCTAATATGTGCATTTTATTACAAAGCATTTCCACATATCTTACCTCACCATAATTTTCACCACTAAATTGAGAAAAGTGAAACAATGACAATAAAATTGTCTCTACTTCTACACAAGCACTGCATACCTGCACGCACATTTTCCAATTTCCTTACTTACGAATTTCTACAACATATATTTACTAAAGCTTGCCTAGAAATTGAGAAGTATAAGTTTTATGTTAACTATATTCTAAAATGAAAGTTAACGGGAGTTCCCTGGTGGTGTAGTGGCTTAAGGCTTCGGTTCTCTCAACGTTGCAACCTGAGTTCGATTCCCAGCCAGGGAACTACCCCCACCCCCCGCTCCGAAAAAAGAAAAAGAAAAAAAAAAACATGTAAAATGAAAGATAACGTGTTAATTTGATGATGAAGGAAAAAGTTGGATTCTAATTAAAATATTAATACGAGAAACATTTTGAATATTTATGATGTGCGAGACACTGCTATAGTATTGTCTTATTGGATAGTTAGTTACAAGAAGCCCTGAGGGGTATACTCGTATGTTATTATGTCTAAGTTTCAAAAGGGGCCTTCCTTTTGGTCAGAGAACTTCTCCTGCTGGCCTCAAAAGTAAACAATCATGAGATCTGCAGCAGAGGTTTTCAACTGCTGATCTGCAACCGAAACTCGGTCCTCCAGAAACTTCCAGCTGTATTTCATGGACCGGCAAAACATTTCTGGCAGACAGGACTTGATCCGTGGACCAGCAGTGGAAAACCACTGATCTATAGCAGGAAGGAAATGAATTTTGCCAACAACTCCATGAGTTCAGAAGAGGAGCCTGAGGCTGGAATAAATCCCCAACCCTGCAGCCCCCTTGAAATACCGAACAGGGGGCCAAGATAGGCTGTGCCTGGTCCTGACCCACAAAAACTGTGAGATAACAAATGTGTAGTTTTAAACTGTTACATTTGAGGGAATTCGTTACATAGTAATAGATGTAATACATGTGCCAAAGTTCAGTTAGCAGGAGTTGAAAACAGACTTTGAAGCCATAGTTGCCAGATCCCAAAGACGAACTAGTCCTTCTAATGAATAATTGCTGTCATTCGTGTTTAGGAGAGAGAGAGAGAGAGAGAGAGAGAAGGAAGGGAGGGAGGGAGGGAGGAAATAAATAAGATAGATGATAAGACAGATGATAGATAGATGCATACATATAGAGATGGTAGATATACAGAAGCAGTTAGAAATGCAATGCTTAGAAATATAGCACTTACAAGCCTCTAGGCTAGAACAAGACTATAGCCACTAAAACCAGAGATGTAAAGGGCACAAAGGTTGTTTTAACTGGTGAAACTTTAGGATGTAAAAAAGGTTGCGAAATTAAAAGTAATTGATAATGGCTACGAGAACATTAGATGAGAAAATTTTAAAATTAAGTAGAAGATAAATGAGAATCATTTTTATTTAGTATTCTTAAATGCTTTGAAATCCTAAACAATTTTTTCCTTTAAACAAACATTGACATTTCAGTTTTGAAAAATTTTAATTTTCCTAGGCAGCTCTGACATGTTGTTTATCTTTCCCTTCAAAAAGCCATTAATTCTTGGTTATTGGCCCTATTGCACTGCTTTTTGGATGTGAGCTTGGGATTTGGAATGAGACAACACAGATTCAAGTATCAGTGGTAATGCTTATTGGCATATGAATTTAAAGCATTCTTTAACTCACTAAAGTCTCACTTTCTCATTTGTAACATAGAAATGATAATAGTTCCTATCTTCCATGTTGTTATAATAATCAAATATCATAATGTATTTTAATTGTTTACTATATGTCTAGAAGTATGACATCAAATGCTCATAAAGAAATTTCTTTTTGGTAATGTTTTTATCTTCGGTGGATAATGTTCAGACACAAGGACAGAGAGCAACTGGCATTTGAAAAAAGCCATTTTAAACAAGTCACAGTGATTTCAGTATCAGAAATCATCACATTCCTCAGGTAGAGTTTAAAGATCTCAAGAGCAGATTTATGTTTAACAAACATCTGTTACATGCTAGGAACAATAGCAGACGTGTATATCTCGTGAGCCATCTCCTTAAAGTTCACCCAAACTCTCTGGGGTGTACATTAATATCTCATTTTATACATAGGGAAACACCTAGAGTTGAAGAACTCCCAACGAGCTGGGACAAACAAAAGTACAAAACCAGCTTTTCCTTTGTTTGTTTCTGTTGTTTACACACAGTGAACAGTAAGCCCTAAACAAAAAGTAAGATTTCTTGTTAGCATCATTCCCAAAGCAGTTTCTCAAACTTGTATATATCACAAGCAAATCAATTGAATCTATTGCCAGCTTGCTACGTGTTGAATCACTTATCTACTGTCAAAATTGAGCTATAATATAATATTTCTTCTCAGCACTTAGTTCCCAGAGTGAACTCTGGGACTTGCTGAATCAGGGCTAGCTCCTAGGCTTTTAGCCTGGTCCCATGCTAGTGGTGTTTGCACAATATACAAAGCAGCCAAAAAAGATGGTCTAAATAGTTAGTATTTTAAAAAGGTGACTTGAGATACAAAATTACACAAATGGGCTATACATAATATCCTCATTCATCAAGCAAGAATGCCGAAGTTTATATTACCTGTACATCCATAAATCCAAAGACAAACAATGGCCCAGAACTCATATAATAATTGGAACTCTTAAAAGAGTGAATTCATAATATTTTAGGAACGTGTTTGTACCAAGCTGTGTTATCATGGAGAGATTGAGAAATATGCATGATAAATGCTTATACCTAAATATACCCTGTACCTACCATCCCTTCATATGATTCTGAGATTGAAGTCCCTCATGCAACATGGCCTACAAGATATATATCCAGGCAAAACTATATGCTAGAATATCCAAGAGTTATAAACAAACAATTATACTATTCTAAAATTGCTCACATGACCCTTACTCAGAAATTGCTACAGTAGACTCTCTTTTAACTGGAACTCAAGCAACTGGCACTCTCAAGCAACCAGAAAAAAATTAAAAACAACAACAAAGAAATATATTATCTACAGACAAATATTACATTTATCTGGCATGGGTGCCAGTTAACTGAAAGTTTACTTACATTCATCTGGCATCTACCAATCCCCATGGGTTCCAGTTAACTGAGAATCAACTATACTGGGTCTAGCACAAATGATGCCCCTTTTTCATGAGCTGGGAATATACCAAGTCATTTATTACAAAATCATAAGCATGTAATTTTGTAACAACAATATCACACTCAAGCACAATATATGACATTTTAGGGCATTGCTATTCCAGACCTTGTAGTTGGAAATGTATTCCCACTGCTCAGGCTTTTGGGATTAGAAATCTTTCACCTACCTTAAAAAAATGTTGATTCTCTTTCTGCACTCTGACTATACTAAAATATTTCTTGGTCATTTAGATGAATAAACCTTGTTTGACTTACTCAAATGTTGTAAATGCCTGCTCTTTCTATCCAAATGTTTATATTATTAACATTTGTCAAGAGAATCTTGGTTCATACATATTGTCTTTAAAGCCATTAACATTCTAATATCCAATGTTAATTTATAAGAGAATAACTGCATATTTTGCTATATATATATATATATATATATATATATATATATATATATGTTTTCTTATATATATTTAAATACACAGATGCAGACACAGACACACACACACAAATTTATTTTTCAAGGGTAACTTTATGGGGTTTCATTTTTGGAGAAGAAATTTACATAATGTTGGCTTAAACTAATGATGCTTAAACTCTGGCTTTGGAATTCCATTCTGTTTGGTCCAAATTACAATTTACTTTTTTATGTGGATTTTCTATCACACTATGTTGTGAAACTTACACTGCGGTTATCTTTTAACAATATGGCATGTTTTAGTTTTTAAAATGCTAACATTTAATAAAATGAATACATGCACATTGCTTTTGAAATTTACATCTTTAAAAATGTACTTAAAATATTAATTTCCCCTGAGTATTATAAATGTTGCTTTGATCTTTATTTAATGTTTTCAGCTAAATGATTAGATTTTCGATCATGAGAAATTGAGTATTTTTATTTAACAAAATCAATGACTACTCTAATGATGCTGTATTGAATAAATATGCATTATAGTATAAAGCAGAAAAAACTTAAACACTTAACATACCAAAAATTACAAAGTTGCAGTACTTGATTCAGCAAATATATAATAATTTGGTCCTTTCAAAGACTGAGAATTAAGTAAACTCCAGGGTCGTGAAATGATTATCATGACTATTTCTTACTTTCCTATAAAATACCTACATAATTGATTTCCTAATGTAATAAATGTTTTCATCTTTGAAAAACATTATGACAAACCTTTAAATATTATGTATAAAAATAAAAAAATTAAGTATGATAAAACCATTAGGAACAAAAGAAAAAATGTGTTCAGCTTTATTGGGTTTTATAAAATTTGAATTCATTTTGAATTAAAGCAGAATTAGTGCTATATCAAATGGATCATTTTCAATAGAGTTGTAATGACCATTGCTATGTACTGATAGCAGTGGGATAGAGCTGAGCTTGCCAAAATTTCATTCTTGGAAGTGCTGCCAATGCAAAAATAGCTTCCTCCCCTAGATATAAGATTTGAGAGCTTTAAAAATTTTTAGAGACTTATTGGAAGTTACTTTATAAAAATAGTAATCAGTTACGAGTTGAAAGTTACATCTCATTGTGTGTTACCTATCTAAAAGTTCTTCATGCTTTTTGTGACTTCCACTTTGCTTGGCCATTCAGTATTGTACAAGAACTATTTTGTGACCATCTGCCACTTACCTCTTTGGCCCCAATTTCCTCTTCTCTGATCACTATTCATTTTCCAAATGAACCCACCATACACTAAAAGCAGCAATTATTACATTAGGTTAGAAAGAGTATTTACTACTGTAAGCTGGATAACAAAAGGAGTAGGAAAAAACAGCAAACAAAAAGAAAGCATTTCCTAGAGCCATGGGATTTTAAATTGTGATAATTAAGTTTAAGTCTATGTTATCATCATTAGCCCATATTTTCTATTTTTAAAAATTAATTAGCCACACGAATTCCCACATTTAAGTCTTAAGCAAATGATTAATTAACACAGCCAGTGCTCCCAAATGCATCTATCATACAATTTTTGAACTTTATGTCAATTCGAAATTGGAATACTCTTCAGGAAAAAGAACTGTTTAACCTAAAGAGGTGTTTGAATTAAAATCCTTTCTCTTGAAAATCAAAACTATTGAGATAATAAAATTATCAATGGTTGTAAGCAGTTAGAGCATAAGGGAAAGGAATGAATAGATGGAACACAATGAATTTTTATTAGCACAGTGAAATTATTCTGTATGAGATCATAATGGTGGATACATGACATTGCACATTTGGAATGCTTAGATGTACACAACACAAAGAGTGAACCTAATGTAAACTATGGGTTTTAGTTAATAATACTTTATCAATAATGTTTTGTCAACCTCAACAAATGCATTATACCAATTCAAGATGTTAATAGTAGAGAAAACTGGGTCTGTGTATTTGGAGCTGAGGATATGATTAGGTGAGAAGAGGAAATAAATGGGAACTCTCTGTACTTTCTATTTAATTTTCCTCAAACCTAAAAGTGCTCTAAGAAATGAAGTTCATTTATTTAACAAAAATCCTTCTTTCACGTCCCACTCTATGCTTCACTGTGATTCTGTGTATCTGTCTCTAAAATTAATGTTGAGATACATGGGGAAGAAAGTTTTGAAAGAAAAACTCAACTGGGATAATTATAACACATATTTTGTTGCCTTGTCCATTTATTTATTGTGAGTCGAGCAGGGATGGTGGAGTTGAAATTTTTATTTATACCTCCCTGAAGGAAACCAATCAATTGATGACCAGACAGGTGTGGAATAGCTATCTTGTATTTCTTGAAAGAGTTAATATATACAGACTATCAGTCCTTCCACATATCCCCAGGTTATGTATGACCAGGGGTATGTTATATTTTTTCTTTGTATTATCTTCGAACTATTGCAAAGATATTTCAAAGAAAGAAATGTATATGTTTCAAATATCAGTATATACCATGGTGTTGACCCTGTCTTTCCAGGGTTCTTAGAAAGAAGGAAATGTGTCCATGGATGAATGAATAAATAAAGAAGATGTGATATAGATATTCAAAAGAATAATTTTCAGTCAAAAAAGAATGAAATCTTGCCATTTGTGACAACATGGATGAAGCTTGAGGGCCTAAGTGAAATAAGTCAGAAAGAGAAGACAAATACAGTATGATCTCTCTTATATATCTAAAAAATTATTTTAAATAGAAGATGCAAAAGCTCACAGATACAGAGAACAGCTTGTTAGTTGCCAGAGGTGGGGATAGGAGTGGGCTAAATGGGTAAAGGGGGTCAAAAGATACAAACTTCCAATTATAAAGTAAATAAGTCATGAGGTCATAATGCACAGCATGGTGATTATAGTTAAGAATACTCTATTGCATATTTTAAAGTTTCTAAGAAAATAGATCTTAAAAGTTCTCATCACAAAATTAAAAAGAAAGAAATACAATATAAGAAGAGAGAAAGTAGGAAATAGGACAGAGACGTGAAAAAGACAGCTGGAGACAGGTGGAGCTCATAGTGTTACTCTTTCTGATGCTACTTAAGTTATATAGCTTTTGATAGCATCTGTGTGACCCTTTATTGAATGTTTTTAAGTAAATATGTAGCTCCTAACATTCACTAGCAGTAGTTTTTACTCTCCATTAAAAATCTAAGAGTTAGTATTATTTAGTTGACATCATGTAATAGAAACGATACATGTTTAATAACATAATTAAGCACTCTATGTACTATGTACTTACACTTTTAAAATACATATCTATCTATTTGAAGGGAGGTAAATAAGAAAAAAGATTTAAAAATATCAAGCCATATCCACTAACATTTCTAGTCTTGCATGCACTAAGCTGAGATTTGAAAGAGACTTACTTATGACATATTCATGAGAGATGTGACTGAGCTTTGGGAATACAGAAATGTGTCCTAAATGTGTTTCTAACTCAAGACTAAATTCCCCATATTTGTAACAGCTACTTTAACTATAGGGTCACACTATTATCTCATTTTCCAAATCTTATTTTTTCTCTGAAAAAGAATGTCTCAGTTCATTCAATGACAGGGAATAATTTAATGTTTCATTAACCATTCCATCTTTTGAATGAAAGAAAAAAAAGAAAAATACTTTTAGTTTAGGGACATGATGTGTGAATGGAAATGAGCAAACCCATTATCGTAACTCAAGGGCATTAAACAAAAAACCCTGCTACAGAGTTTCCCACATATTTATCTTTCTGAAGTTGAATTATGAGATTGTTAAAGTATAGATATTGAAAGTATTGCCAATATGTCAACCATCTTAATACCATCCAAACTTTCTTCTATTGCTGCATTTTCTACTTTAAGAAATGTCAAGATTTCATCAAAAAGTCTTTTAATTTGGATAATCTCCATGCAGTTGTCTGGCTATTTTCACTTTCTGGTTTGCAACTTCTCTTACACCAATTGTCATTTCTGTAACCTTTCCAATAGCAACTGTGCAGTCTTGGGACCACAATGTAAAATATATCACTCAATAATCCTCCTACAAACCATCTGTTCTTAGACACATCAACAACTGTGGCATTGGGAGACTCTAGGCAAAATGGGGAAAAAATTTTTCAAAATGATAAAGTAGAAGTTTCTCAGAGATGTTAAATCCTTAGCAAAATAGTCAAATAACTGACATATAAAGACCAGTAACATTGGAGTAAAAGATTTCAAGTCTGGAAAAATAAAACAAATAAACCCCAAAACAACAAAACCCCTTCACTCTATCATCACATTCACACAAAGTTGCACATCAAAAAATTTAAATATGGTACTAAATCTCTAAAAATACACAACTTGCAAAACAAATGTCTACAAAACAATGTGAAAACATTCACAGTATTTACTCCACCAAATATGGCAAGCTATATATATCTATATGAGTGCATATATATTTGTGTATATATGTGTATGTACATATGTGTGTGTGTACGTATGTGTGTATGTATATACACACACATAAATATGTAAATGTGCATGTATAAGTTTTTGTTTCTGAACTCTTCACTCCCAACTCCAAGTCAACTTTATTTCTTGTCCCAACTTTCTGTAATTACAGTTCAAAACAAATAACAAACAAAAATTCTTCCTTAATTACAACATTAATGGCAAAAATGTTTTTTTCTCCTGTCCTTTCTGGTGTTATAGGGAAAAGAGTAGCTTCCAGGACAAGTAGAAAAATCATACACAGTCCCAAATATGTACTACTACTCTCTGAAAATTTTTTTGGTCTTTCATTATAATGTGACCCACATCAACCTTTGTGCAAAAGCATAAATGAAACTTTACTATTTTCCTATATTTTCATTTGAAAATCTTATTGCCCTTGAGTAATGAAAGATCATCAATAATCCAGGGATAATTCAACTCACTTTCATAGGCCACTGAATTGTTTTGGACAGAATCTGTAAAAAGTAAATGCTTTAAAAAGACTCATTAATTTTAGCATTGACATTTCTGTACATTGAACATGATTTCCAAAATAAACCTGTGAAATATAGAGAACATATATTATTATTACCAATTTACAGAAAGGCATTTGATGAGTCATTCAAAGTCACATACCTTAGAGGTAACAGAGGCAGAACTTAGAACCCAAGTTTTACAATTTTGAAATAGTTCCACTTCTATTAAAAAATTGTTGGTTGGTTCAATTTTTTAAAATAAAATATGCATGTGTTTTTTCTTTCTTAATTTCTAAGATTCCTTATCATCATTCATCTGAGTACATAAACGATAAATGATTTGACTATAATATATAATTAAAAACAAAGATTTTAAAAAGTGAAATATAAATACTAAGCTCTTAAAACTGCAGGGTCTTAAAGGTCAAGAACTATACCTGGTTAGCCTTGCATAGAATATAATAGCAAATTATACTATGAAGTTCAAGACTCATTTTAAAAACTGTTTCTAAAAAGCTATGTTGCTACACAATATAAATTAATTCTGGAAAATAACTCAGTCAAATATTTTTTATACTCACTTCCTTCCTTTTTAATGAATTCTTTTGTTACTTTGCCTGAACTCGCAGCCTGTTAAATTCCATGTCATTAACGCCTAATAGTTAATGTTTTGGTCTATTTAAGGCCTAAAGCTTAAATGATTTGGGTTTGATGATTAGCAATTCTGTAATAGCACAGTCTCTCTCTTTGGATTACAGGTCTGTGAACCAGAGTCAGAGCATGTTTTATCTTGTATGTATTATTCATCACTCTCTTACTCACAGGGAATTTTCACAGACATAAAAGTACTTCAATTTTACTTTTTCTGCGGAAACATTCATGTTCAATAGGACTAATTACCACAGCCAGTTAACTCTCAATTATGTGGGCAAAACAAATTATGTCATTTAAAAAGGTGTGACTGTCACTGCAAGTGATCTTTTTGTAAATGGGTGACCATGTCAGCATATAGAGTTTCTGTCAGGGGTGCTGAGTAACTGTAAGTCTCCCTCAGAACCAGCTGAGATCATTGGTTCTCAGTTAAGGCAGTTTTGCCTCTCCATGTGATACTTGGCAAGACCTGAAGACATTCCTGGACGTCACATTGGGAACGGGCAGTACTGGCAGTATATAGTATAAAGGCCAGGGAAGCGGCTAAACCTTTTACATTGCACAAGATTTCCCTTCACATGAGATCATGCATATAATGGCTACTAAAAATAAACTCTGACTAATAATGTAATAATCCTGATGAATTCATTTTAAATTTTAAAAGCTGAATGAATTAGCTAAAGTTCATTTCTTTCATTAATATCTGGTTGTGGTTTTATTTTTTTTTGTATTTATTTTCATATTATGTATGATTCTATCTAAAACTTAAGGTTGACTTTCTGTTCTATAGTTTTCAGTGCATAATGAGTTATAGAAATTACAATTACCATTCTTTTTTTTCAAATTGGAAGACAAAATCCATAAAAGACTAGTTTTACATTGAGGTGATGTGAATTTCAGCGAACTGCTCTACCGCTCACCTCCACGTAAGTTGATTTACATAAAAATAGGTAGATAGATAGGTAGATGAGAGACAGATAAAAATAGACAGATGGAGTAGATAAGAAGAGCTTGAATCCTAGAGTCCTACTCTCCAGGTGTTCATCCTTGCTTCACTACCCACTAGCTATGTGTCCTTTGACAAATAACATTTTATAAGCCTATGATTTTAAATCTATAAAATTGATACAATATAGTATTACCTACTTCATTAGTGTGGTATTTAGGATGAGACACACAAAGTACTGAGAACAGTTCCTTACATATAATAAATGTCTCTATATATTTATTTACACAAATGTTTTTACCTCCAATAATGGTGCTTTAATATAATAATGATTTACCAATCTTGCTTTTTAATTTATGGTTATTAAGGTAATTTTTATCATTATTTAAAATGTAGAGTGAAAATTAGATGTCTGCATCATCAGAAAATAACTGGATTGACCAATGTTGCTTTTTCATTTATATCTTTTAATGTTTTTATGCTTTTGATCTGAATTGTTCAGGCTTCAGCAATTTATTTTTCCAGGCTTATGAAGTGCTTTGCGTGGTTTTGATAGAAGTTACCATTTTTTTCATTACTGTTATTGATCAAAGTCTTCCTATATATTTTTTTCTCCACAGGGACTTAAAAATGTATCCTTGTCTTCAAGGCCTGCTTCAATCTTTCTTATATTAAAATGTCTGTCTCAACCCTGTTTGTGCCGACTTGCTCCAAAAGACTCTCTCACCTGAGGATTGTTCTCTGTTATTTACTCTTCAGCGATTAAATTCAACAGATACAGGGATATATATTTTTTTATTTATATAAATATGGCTATAACTATATTAAATATATAAAAATATATAATATACATAGATTTAGTTGAAATATATATATTTAAATATATAGTTGCATAAATGATGGAAAAAATGGTTGGGTAAATCTTTAGGTTTTTCTCACATCAATTTGGATGCTTAACACAAAATATTCTGCAGTGTAGGTTTGTTCAAAGGGAGATTTTTAGTTTTCCTCCATTTAAACAAGATATCCTTCAAATCATATTGGTAAAATCCTCAATTACCTGGAGAATTGGTTTCTAATATTCTCTGTCTCTAAATTGTAATGTACTTTAAATGAGAAGGCCCAGGGTGAAGGAGACCTTAGTGACTCAGAAGGGACATTTGGAGTAGTAAAATATGGTAGCTCTATCCTATGTGAATTGACAATCATACAGTTTGTTTTGCTGAGCTGCTGTCAGTTTTTCAATGTAATATATAGAGAGAAATAGAACAGAACAGTATTTCTTGAATGATGAGATTTGCAGAGAAATAACCAGACACAAGAAAGATAATAAAGCTGATAAGCAAGGGGATGTGAGGTAAATTGCTATTTTAATATATCAATACCAAAACAATATATTTTTCATAAAGCTTTCTAATAGAAAAATTTCTATACCATATGCTGGGTAAATGAGAAATTTCTGCAAATGTTTCTTGAAGTACTAGATGCAGTATGGTATAAAATAAGAAAGTTGAGTTTGACAATGTCTAATAACATATCTAGTTCTAAAGTGACATGATCTCATAATAATATTGAATATAATTTGAGAGTTGCAAAAGGTACAAGACATTTTGCTTCATTAGTGTAAACTCCTCTGGTTTTTATTATTATTATTATTCTTTTATCACCATGGAGTAAAAATGTAGCATTTTTTTGTCCCCCTAACTACTATCACTTCTGATTCTTGTCCCATACTCTCAAACAATGGCTACTCCTAGGCATCTGGCTTACACTTAAATGGTTTAACTACATGTCTAAAAAAGACCAGCCTGGTGACCCTACTGAAAAGTGTCAGTGGAGCTTGAAATAAAAATGTACTGTTTTTATTTATTTTCCTGTCCTAATATTTCCATCTAATAGGCTCAAGTACATACAGCACAAGAAACAGATCAAGACATTGTTTCCTCCTCTAACATTAACGCATTACTTGGCTTTAGGTAAGTAAATAGTTTATCTGGGTGTGTTTTTGCCCTCTTTAAATTGTACACTATTTAGAATGTAATGCTACTACCCTCTCTCAGACTAAAGTTTTTGAGGATCCGTAAATTAAATGAATTTTAAAACACTTTTTTTTAAAGAGAGTAAATAAACCTGTGATTGAGCTCATGTTTGATTCATAAAGTTTTGTAGTGGAACCTTTAATGCATCATTTTGGTAATGCTTTGATTTGCATTTTTGTTATGTATAACAGCCACTCAAATTCATGACAGCTTCCTTAATGTTCCTGTTGGTCAAGAACACCTAGAAGATGCACAGAGGCTAGGAAAATATGCTTGGAGATTGCAGAAAGAACAGTCACAGCTTTGGAAATCTTCAGAGAGATACAAGTTCATTATTACTCTCATTATTTAATTTATGAGGTCAAATATAATTTACAGATGAAAAAATTCTTGTACTTGAAGGCACATACCAAATTATAATTCCATAATATGCAAAACAAAGATTGCTTAATTTTTTTCTGCATTTCTAGCAACAACAACAAATGTACAATGTCTCATACAGATAATGATTTCTGCTAAATTATTAAATTAATAATACCAACACTATGGGAAGTATGATCTCAAAATCCAATTAAAATTAATATCAAAGTATCTTAAAATTTAAAAACATGGATTAATTCTCATAAGATCTGTTTTATGCAAGATTTACAAAATGTTATGAGATCTGTGAGGCTAGCACAGACCAAAGTAAGAACAATATCAAGCATCTCAACACTAGCCTTTTGCAGGAGACGAATATTGTTGTTTTAAGAAGATCCCAACTTTTCTCTCCTTTTGGTGATTAAGCTTCAATATGCTTTTGGTATCATATCACATGAGCAAAAAATACCCTTAAACATTGAAATAGTTAATGTGTAGTACACATTTAAATTTTATATACAAAATGAATTTTATTTATACAGAAGGCATTATTTTAAAAATTATCATGGAAAGTTATCATATTACTGATACTTTAGATCTGTGGTATCCAATCTTTTGGCTTCCCTGGGCCATATTAAAAGAATAATTGTGTTGGGCCACACAAAATACACTAACACTAATGAGAGCTGATGAGCTAAAAAAAAAGGTCACAAAAAAAAATCTCATAATGTTTTAAGAATTTGTGTTGAGGTTGCATGCAAACCCACCCTGGGCTGCAGGTTGGACGTGCTTGTTTTAGATTATGATAATTACCTTAAAGTGAATTCAACTGATTCTACCATGCACAGCTATTAAATCTCATCAAGATGCCAGGAACTTTGTTTTTCACACCAAGATGAATGTTCCATCTTGCCATTTCTATCTTTATTTTTCTCCATTTATTCTTTCCTCAATTCATTCATATAATTTCCATCTCTATTTTTTTACGTTGAGGAACCCTAAAAATTACATGACTCTTTTCTGTCCAATTTAGAATCTGTTGAGAAATAAATATAAAATTCTGATAGAGTGATTTCAGCTTCTGATGATGTATAGAACATTTTTCCTAGTTATCCCTTTCACAAACAAATAAGCAACAACAAAATCTGGGCAAAATTCAAACAAATAAGCACATTTCTATTTGAAGCCATTGGAAGGTTACCAAGGAAGCCAGGGCTTGAGGATCCAACACCCTAAAGAGCAAGAAGCTCTTTGAGGTCTGTCCAATACTGCTATTTTTTTCATGGGATAATTCCTAAGCAGCAAGAATTTGAGAGGCTAAGGTGGAGCAGAGAATCACAGTGGAGTTGGAGATACTCTAAGTTCAGCATTAAGCAACCTTAAGGGAGTCAATCTCAAGAGTTATGACTCTAGATTACAGCATATATAATGCTAATCACTTACATATAAATAATGGTGGCCTATTAAACTTTTGTTTAGTTTTAGATCTTCCCCTTTATGCTGATGTTTCTAGAGTCATCCATGAACCAATTCTTTTACTTCCACCTTCTGAACTAAATATAATCTGGACACTCCAAGTGAAACCCCAAAGTAGTCATAAAATCAGGTAAATGTCAAAACCTTGACCTTATTTTGCTGTATTTCTAATTTATGGCATATGAGAGAGATGTTTTGTCATACTCCTCTCCATTTGGTTCAGATTATAATAAACTAAAAATAAAAAGATAATTATTCCATTACTTTTAGTTAACATTTATATATTTAATCCAAGAGAATTTACTTCTATAAATGAATTTTAACCTCTTGCTTATATGCAGATTACATAAGTATAAATATCCTTCTTATATATGCTAAAATTCTTCAATATCTTTCAAAACATTTCTTTCAAGTCTTATCACTTCTAACTGCAGAATTCAAGTCTGTTTATTATTTATTTAGAGTGACTGATTTGTCAACTTGTACAGATATTGTCAGTCAAAATTGCATAAAAATATCAAGACTAAGTTTCTATAGCCAGAAACTACTTATAGGTACAATCGCATATACTATGTTGTTAGTACATTTTCTTGCATTGGCCAATTCAATAGTAAATATGTTGTAATGAAAGCTTTTGTTTATCATTATTATTTTTAGAGTTGTATTTTTGCAAATAATATAGTTATCTTCTATTCTTTAAGTCATTTTTATCATAGGATTCTTGAATCCTTGTTAGTATATAGCTAGGTACAATTGAAATGAAGAAATAAAACACTAAAATTCCAATTTACATTTATTTTTATCAAAAATGAATAAAGGAATTTTACTTTGCTAATATTAAAATTAATAAGTAGATTAACATCAGGTTCCTTAGTCAAATGACTTTGTCAAATGAAGTAGAGACAAAATATTTGAGAAAGTCATAAATACCAAAGGACTCATATGACTGACTACAGACAATAAGTATATTTGGAGTTAATCAAAATTTGAAAGAGACCAAGCATTTAATATAAATCCAGTTGTAATTTTTTAAAAGTTGAAGTTTTTTTCCTCACTTGATCAGCCTTTTCAGAGATTAGGTTCCTAATTTCCATATACATAAAAATTTGCATTACAATTTCTCTTTCTGGGAAAAGGATAAAAACCAGAGCATCTGATTAGTGTGAAAATGTAATTAATTAGATGGCTAGTAGATTAGAATTTAGTCATTTTAGGAATTAAATCTTATGAGGCACATAGGATTTGTGCCTCCAAAAACATCCTACATTTCACATATTAGAAATGTTTAGTTAATAGATTAAAGGTAAGCCAAGCAAGTCATAAGCAGTACTCAGATTTATAATTTAACTAGTCAGATTATGGCAAAAAATTATTATGCTTATTTAATAAGGAGTTACTCAATTTCAAGCTAAAAAGCTTTTGTTGGTTTTGGTCATAAATCATTTCATTTGAATCACTATCAGTTTGGATTTATAGTTACTATTTATTTAGCTCATCATATAATCTAGTCATGATACATGATACAGGTTATTATTTTATGCAAAAATATTCTGCTATGGTAGTTTTGAAATTTTTATTCAAAAATATTTTCTAAATGAAAGTACAGAGAGTATATTTACGGATATTTAGTAAAAGGCATATACAACATTATATCCCTGTCCTGTTGCCAGTAAAATCCCATAAGCTTACATTCTACTCATATCTATTGGAGAGTATTGAAAAGACCTAAAAATGAGAATTGCATTGTAGAAGAAAGCACAGACAAGGTCTAACAATTAAGTTTGCAAACTCTTCCTAGAAAAAGTGCTACATACCTCACTGCTGAATATCATTACAGTCACCTTTGAAGTACTCCCCTTGGGAAGACATGCACTGACGCCAGCACCTAGTCCACCCTTCAAAGCAATTTTGGAACTCTTCCCCTGAAATGGCCATCAGATCTGTCCCTGTTTCACCCTTGATGTCCTGAATATCATCAAAATGGCTTTCTTTCAATATTTCCTTTATCTTTGGGTTAAGAATGAAGTCACTGGGTCCAGATCAGGAGAGTAGGGAGGGTGTTCTAATACAGTTATTTGTTAACTGTAAAAACTTCCTCACAGACAGTGCCATGTGAGCTGATGCATTGTCATGATGCAAGATCCATGAGCTGTTGGCTAAAAGTTCAGGTCATTTTTGTCTAACTTTTTCAGCACTTCCAAATAGCAAACTTGGCTGATTGTTTGTCTAGTTGGTAAAAAAATCTATAAAGAACAATTCAGCTTATGTAAGAAAACGTTAGCAATGCCATTTCAACTTTTTATTTGGACTAACAAAACTCTTTTTTTTTTTTTTGTATGTGGGTAAGTTCCCTGGCCAGGAATCGAACCCAGGCTGCAGCACTGACAGCGCCAGCACCAAAGCCTTAAGCCACTACACCACCAGGGAACTCCTGACAAAACTCTCTTAGTCATGCAGAATTGGCTGACTTGCATTGGGTACTTTTGACACTTTGTTTTGAAGTCATATTGGTACACCCATTTCATCACCAGTGATACATCACCTTGCCTCCCCAAAAGGTCTTGGCAAACTTTGACTCTCCTTTGCTTTTGTTCATTGTTGATGTCCCTCAGGATCATTCTCATGCCAAGATTTTCAGTTAAGATTTTCCTAACTGTTTCTCTATTGATGTTTACTTAGTCTGCTAAGCTTCTCACAGTTAGGCGATGATTTTGCCACACAATTGAACAAAGTTTTGCAATGTTTTCAACAGTTCTGCTCATAATGGCCATGCTGACCTCTCTTTATCAGTGACACTTTCTTTCCCTTCAGGAAAATGTTTAGTCCATTTGTACAGTGCCATTTTCTTCATAGTATTATCCCCATAAACTTGTACTAACATGTCCCTGATTTCACTTCCACTCTTGTCAAGTTTAGCAAGAAATTCAACATTTGCTCATTGCTCTCATTCAAGCTCTGACATCCTTGCAATGGCACAAAAAACATGCAACAACAATAATCAATACCACTCAGCAAGATACCACCACACATCAACATGAACATAACTGTAAGATACAGATATATTAATGTTTTGAAATCTTACCGAGTTGTTTGTGTAGTGCTACCACCATAAGTGCACAGTGGCAAGTTCACAAACATAATTGTCATACCTCGTATATGACTGGTAAATTTGTTCCCGTCAACTCTTTATACTAGCCAGATATTGTTGTGCTTTACAATGAATGAGCTTTGTTACTGACAGTTAAGAGTGTTAACCAAGCACAATCTCTAAAAGGCCTTAATATGGGAAGGTTAGTGTTAAAAGTCACTGTCTTAAATCCACAATTAATACTCATCTCTTTTCTTCACCATCATTTCTAGATTCCCCTCACTTATAGCCAATACTTCTACAGGTTTACATTTCTCTCTGGGAAGTGTCATCAAACTTTCATGAGTAGGATATGAGTCCCTAGTTACCTTGTCCTTTTAGGACATGGCTGTTTTAATAGCCTATGTATCTTTATTACAGATGGAAGAACCAAGAGGTCCTTCAGTGATTCTTCTGAGTTTCAGACATAACCTTCGTAGATCCCATTATATCAAAAGAATCCTAGCTTTTTGTAATGGTCATGATCACTTCTCCTTATCCCAATAAGGTAACTCCTTTTTTTGCTTGCTGTCTATAGGTATGTGAAACCCAAAATTAAAGGGTGAAAATCATTGCTCTAAGTTCATCAGAATTCTTCTGAGGCCTTAATGAAAATGCACCAGAAAAAGACCAGAATTTTAATCCTATAAAGCCCCAAATCCTAGGGACAAAAATTACATAATTTCCAAGTGGGTAACTTAGACAAGGAAAGGTTCATTTCACTCCTTTCCCATCCTGTTTCCTGGACTCATCTAATGCATCTATTAAAAACATAGCATATACAAGTAATTGATTTAAAGTATATAAGATGTCTTGAATAATAGTGCCCTCGCCATGCAAAATGTCATTATCAAGACAGTGCCTTAGCTGTGCCTTTTAAAAGACATTTTCATTGTTTCAGGACAGCAGCTACTCTGTGATGCTATATATAAGTATAATAGGACCCAAGGTTCCCATGGTCATATACTATGTGTCAAATGCTCTCTGCTTTAAATCCCTTTGCATTACTTGGTCCATTACAATACTAGCAGGAACCCATGTCAGTAAGTTGGCTCTAAAAGTTCCTGGGTAGAGACACCAAAATTACATTGAGGGCAGAGATAACAAAGCCATATTCAGAATACAATTCATATACTAGGGGTAATAAATCACTGTCTCCATCATGTAAGAGGAATTTAGGCAACGGCATGCCACAGAGTTATCATATCAAGCACTCAGCATGAGTCAGGCAATCAGCAATGGCAGTAGATAAGCCAGTCTTGGTGAGAGGAGCCCCATGTTATTAGGTTCATGCATGGACTCTACCACCTCTGTCACCATGGGCCTATTGAACAAGTGCTGGGCTGGCTGAGAACAGAGACTTTCTGATCTAGATGAATAATCTTATACATCTAGGCATTAAATGCCTCTTTAATATGAGACAAAAGAAAATCTATACATATGCTCACTTCTATTCATCCACTGACATGCCACTTCACCAGAGCTCTTAGTTTCTGATCCTGCTTGCTCCTTCCTGGACTCTTACTAACAAAACAAGTAATTTACTACTTTTCAAGACCTCAAACATACCCTTATCTCTGATAACTTCTCTCATCTTTAAGTGATAACCATGTGTAATGCTCACACTTTGGCCTGTTGGGAAGATTCCCCAACAATCCTAATGGTTATATAAGAATGTAGCTATGGTGTAGCAGTAGTCCCTTTTCAGCTTGGACCATTTGTGAACCAGACACCAGTTTTTTCCTCTTCTCTAAGTTAGTTTTGGAGAATATCCACCTCTAACCCCCATACAGATAGAGGTATGGAAAGAGGACAAGGCTTTAATGAAACAGAGGTAGGTGACCTGTTCATAAAACTTCATTGCATCTCTAGACATATTCCAATCAGTTTCTGAATATCCCATTTCTATGGGATGGTCAATCACTACTGTTCCTGCCCAATAATGTGACTTAGTGAATCTAATAATACCCAGGCCTTGATGAGTAGGTGTGCTCATACAGCCTTTTTGACCAATGGTTAGTTCTCTCAGTGTCTACTAGAGTCTAATATGAGTTTAAATGCTGCTTTTGAAAGAGAATAACTCTCTGCTGCAAAAGACATTAAGAGGAAAAAGCAAAAAAGAAAAGAACAAGAATAAAAATGTTTGTAAAAATCACACTGAAGTTTGGTGCACTAAAAAAATACAAAAATTTAATTTTGCTGCAGGGATAATAGAGCACATATCATAATAGAGCACATGATCTCCTTTGTAAAACACAGTTTTTTTCTCCAGTAATTCTAAATTTGTGAAACATTTCCTACCACCCATTGTCTAATAAAAAAGGAGAAAGGGGAGAGGGAAAGGTAGCAAATTAATATATAAAGAGCTGGTAGAAGGTTGTGAAAAATAAAAATAAGAGCAAACATACGAACAAAAGCTGACCCTTTGCAAAGACAAACAAATTAATAAAACTCTAACCAAGTAACCTAGAAAAAAAGCCAAAATTGCCAATATCAGAAATAAGAGCGAGAACTACTTAGCCCATGCACTTTAAAAGGATAATTAAAAGAATACTATGAATTACTCTGTGACAACAAATTTGATCATTCAGATAAGATGGACCAATTCTTTAAAAGACACAAAATAATGAAACTCACAAGGGAAAACAGATAACCTGATAGCCCTATACTTATTTATAAAATTTAAATTAATAATTAACAAACCTTCAAAACAATAAAATACCAGGCCCAGATGCTTTCATAAGTGATTTCCACCAAATATGTTAGGAAAAAGTAACACCAATCTCCACAATCTCTTTCAGAAAATAGAAGCAAACTCCTTGTGTGAGGCCAGCATTACCCAGAATCTCTTTTCAACATGGACAAAAAAAGTCCTCAACAAAGATTAGCAAATTGAATCCAACAATGTATAAGAATTATATACTAAGACCAAATAAAAATTTAGTCCAGGTAAGCAAGTTAGATTGAACATTCAGAGATCAATCAATGTAATCTATCATATCAATGCACTAAAAAAAAAAAAAAAAATCATCATGTAATCATACCAACTCATGCACAAAAGCATTGAGGAAAATCCATTCATGATAACTCTTGGATAAGTAGAAATAGGGAGGACTTTTCTTAACTTGATAAAGAATATTTATAAAATACAAGTAGCCAACATCATATTCAATGGTCAGAGATTGAAGGCTTTTCTCCTAAAATTCTTGGGAAAAAAGGTAAGCGTGTCTTCTTTTACCTATTCCATTAAACATTATAATAGAAGTCAAAGCTAATGCAGTAAGATAGTCCAACAGTTTCTTATAAATTTAAACATAATATTACAATCCAGCAATCATGCTTCTAGATGTTTTTACAACTGATTTAGAAAATTACATCCACACAAAACCCTGCATTTAGATGTCTATAGAAGCTTTATTCATAATTACACCTTTAAGAGGTGAATGTAGAAAGAAAATATAGTACATCTATATAATGGAATACTATTTAACAATAAAAAAGATCAAGCCATGCAAATATATGAATGAATCTTAAATGCATATGTCTAAGTGAAAGAAGCCAGTCTGAAAACAGCTATATATTGTATGATTTCAATTCTGAAACAACTATAGGTATATCAGAAATAAATGTTTAAATAAATGGATGATGAATGGTAAAAATCAGGTTACTTACTTTAGCAGTGGGAGGTTACAAACAAGCAAAATAACTCTAGAATGATCAATATGATGATAAATTAAGAGTTTGGGTCATTGCTATGTCCTCATGTGTAGCTTAATATAGCTACAGATGGCTATACCTAGAGGTATTTATAGATCTGGATATGTGTGTGTGTGTGTGTGTGTGTGTGTGTGTGTTTACTGTGTAGTGTATATGTATACACATACATATATGGAGAGAGAGAGAGAGAGAGAATCTATTTACTTTTTCAACTGAGAGGACCTAGAAGTAATGACACATCAATGGCAAAAACCACACTGAGTATCAAAATCTTCATTTCTAATATTATTCTTGATAAAAGGAAGTAGGGTACCTAGGAGAAATAACTCTTTCTGAGACTGTAGCAAGAAATATATACAATGAGTCTGAAGGATCTTACAGTGCCAGAAACTAGGAAAATGCTAAAATGAACAGTTGCCGAAAGAACAAAAAACAATATTGGACATATGTCAAAGAGACATGGGAACCAACTGAAACAGCTACTAATGCTGTTAACAGTCTGAACTACTGAATAAATAAAGGGATATTGGATTAAAACCTAAAGTACAAAAGAAGTAACCAATACTAATATTTATACTCAATATATACCCATACTGAATATAGATATTATTGAACAAATATGTGGGGAGAAAAGATGAATTACACATGTATATGAATTTCAATTGATTTATGATTAACTTTCCACATCTAAGGCATGGACTGGCATAGCAACTTCCTTCCAAAGTGTACAGTACAGAAAGAGGGGAAAAGAGTAACTTTAAAGTGGAGAAACTAAAAACACACTAGCTTAGCCAGGTAGTCAATATCAAATTCAATAGTAATGAGTCATGTTGAAGGCATGTAGTTTTGATATGTTGTGAGAAGAATGGCAATTTACTGCTGTGGTCTTCCTCCCCAAAACCCTTAACAACAAGCTAATCATAAGAAAAACATCAGATAAATCCTAATTGAAGGACATTTTACAAAATTGCTCACCAGTAATACTCAAAACTGTTAAGGTCATCAAACACAGCAAAGTTTAAGAAACTGTCTCCATCAAGAGGAGTGTAAGGAGATATGACAGCTAAATATTATATATTATCCTGAATGGGCTCTTGGACAAAAAACTAAGGAAATCTCAATAAAATATAAATTATAGTTAATAGTGTATGTATTGACATTAGTTCAATAATTGTGACACATATACCATGCTAACATGAACTGTCAATAGTAGAAAAAATTAGATGCAAAGTATATGTAAATTATCTGTACTATTTTCACAATAATTCTCTAAATCTAAAAATACTTTAAAATAAAAACATTTTAAAAATTAAGCATATTAATTCAAAGATTTAAAAGCACAATACGAGGATAAATTTTACAAATATAATCATTAAAATTTATTAAAAATAAGTTAATATTTCAGACTAGTGAGAGGTTTTTAAAAGATATTAAGAACGAGTAGAGAAATAAGTAATTGACATTCTGCACAAATATAAGATAATAACTTTCTGCACAAATATAAGGTTAAAAACTTTTGCAAGATAAAAAATAGAAAATAATAGCAACTCTGGAGAGATGAGATAATTGTAGAAAGCTGACAAGTAAGAAGCTAGAAGCTTAATGAGTGAAAGCATACACTCAAATGGAAATAGAAAACAAATGCAAAAGAAGCGTGGATAAATGGATAAAGAAAAAACATCCATGTAAAAACCAGACAAATGAACAAATACATTTTTCAGTGGCATCAATTGTGCCTAATAGATTGCTGTGGACTGTGGTCCTGGATACGAAACCCATCATGGCTGAGAACCTCAAAATAGAGGATTGTTTTTATATTTTTCTTTCTACCTTTAGTTTATGCCTTTCTCTCAAACCCTTAGAGATGAGCTTAGCTTTCCAAAGCTCTTTGCTTCTGTACCTCAGATAAAGTTGAACAGTGACAAGAAGGTCGTGTGATAGTGTCCAAATAAGTTATTTATTTCCCTGTGCAGTTAAAAATAGAAAGGAAATAATAAAGACAGGAAAAGAACTGCGATGTGTGAATTTATATTTAAAGTTTTAGATATGACATTTCTTGAAAATAAGATTATAAAAAAATTAGGAGACTATGTGTAATTTTCAATCACGGATGACATTTACTTCTTGAAGATAGATTTAATTAAAAACACTACAGATATAAATATATATATGTTTAGTTGAACAATATTTCCAAATGAATATCATATAAACCTATTTATGGTCTAATAATTCAAAATATTCAGAGAAGCATGATTATCATTTAAATAATCTGATTCACTTTTCAGAAATGCTTTGCTTTCATATTTATTCTGTACTATCTTCAACATGTTCTAATAAACTTGTAGAAAGTGGAAAAGTTTTTATAAAACAAGTGCATCTTTTTGCTGAGCTTCACCATCAATACAACCTCCTTTCCTCAGCAAATGCTTTCAAGTCAAAATACCCCCAGCGGCAAAACTCTAAAATGGCAAGTGGGAATCACAGTATCAGTTCTGCATGTAAATACTTTAATAATTCATTAACTTAGAATTCTTTTATCCTTTCTTTCAACGTATAATACAGCATTCATTTGGGAGAGAGAGCATGAAAACTAAATATTTTATATAAATAAAACTAATACTTTAAAATAAACATAATATTTGTTATAAAGGAATGAGTTTATAGTAAATATTGTATTTTTTGAAAGCCATTTTACGTGAAAGAGCAATTTTTTCATTAATGCACATTTCAAAAACCTTATTAATGTCATTTGACAAGTTAAATTGTCTTTTTCACATACTGTATTATTAGTATTCTACTTTTTAATATAATATTTCTTAATAGGTTATTTGAGAAATTTTTAAAATTGGGATTTTAAAATATATACATTGGATATTTTTACATATGAGAAATTTCTTTATTATAGGTACACGTAAATTTTGAAATAATTGACTAATAGAAATTACATGTTAACAAGTTGGTTTCGAAGTGAAAGTCCTTTCCTTTGATATTAAACATACTTAGAACTGTAATTACCAAATCTTCAAAAGTATCAAAGCACAGAAATCCTTCCTAAAATATTTGTTTTAAAATCTTTTTTTACAATTCTTCACTAGCTGCTCGATGCTAGAAAATTGGAGAAGGTTGGTTTAAAAAAAAACCTAAAAATACCTATTTCCTAACTGAAAATGACTCATCACATGATTATAATTTCTGTTTATTTCCTTTGCAAGTCCAGCTGTTAATATAATTAGTTTATACAATTTTGTAAACAAGAAAATATTTAGTCATGTGGAAATAAATGCTGTTACTTCTTTCTCTCAGATTCCGTACTTCTTTTAATTTTATTCCAAAAGAATTATTGTCTGTTAATGTAGTAACCTAAATTGGGAGTCAGGAGAAAAAAATTAAAGAAAACAACAAACAATATCAACAAAATAAATGAAGAAATGAAAGAAAAAAAGAAATAAGGGACAGGACCTTATATCAAGGTTAAAGGGTATAGCAAAACAATATCTACACGAATGGCACGGTGAGAGGATAAACTGCATTATACCCCCTCCCCTAGTGGGCCACAGAAGATATTTTGATTAAAATAAATTAATAGAGCTAATCCACAATTCATACCTCCCTATGTTTTCTCCTGGTTTGTGAAACTGGATGCAGATTCAAAGTCAGGAAAAGCAAAAACTGCTGTTTACAAAAAGTAAAGAATGAAAACCATCAGTTTTCTCCTATACTAGATACATTATATATTAACAGGCTCTCCATTTTGTCAAAATTAGCCTAAAATTAGTCTTGGTGTAGCTTTGGCACCTATAACAGAAATGCCTCAGTGTGTGGCCTTCTTCACTCTTCTCCCTAAATTTCTTAATGTGGGATAGGAGTTTAAAATTTTCATTTCTTGGCTCAGATTTCTTCATCATTCATGAAAAATCCCCACCAATCTTTCAAACTGCTTTGCCGAGATGCACCGGAAAACAGGCACTTACTTAATGAGAGTTACTTGGCAATTATCAGCTTAACCAAAATGAAGTCTCATTGCAACAAGTCTGTCCTGCTGGGGAAAAAGGGACTCGTGTGCTCAGGCTTGTGAATGATACACATTTGGAAACTTTGCAGTGGGTGGCTGGCTCTTTATAAGTGACCACAGACATATACACAGGGGATTTTCTTTGTTTAATTTATAGCTTTTCTGCTATTGCATATTTGCTCCAAAGGGACAGATACAAGAATCCTCCCAACGTCCTTGCCTTGGGAACAAAGTGAAGTGGGGAGGATGGATGCTGAGCTGTTCTGCAGTCTGGTCTAGTGCAGACAAAACTCAGGGACAATGTGAAAAAGAAAACAGCATCCACTGAATGTCCTAATTTAAGCCCTTTTTAATCACTTTGTCCACTTTCTGCATGGAAAGGATCAAACAGGACATTTAGGGATGCTTTTCAAAGAAAGGAGGAAATAAAGTCATAAAACAAAGTGAATTAATGTGTGAAAACTATTATGCTAAATGTAGTCTCAGAATACAAAAGCAAATTGAAATAAAAGAACAAAATTAAAAATATTTTAAAATGTGATTTTATAAAATTTCAGAATAAGGGGTCCCCTGGTGGCGTAGTGGCTAGGCTTTGGTGCTCTCAACAGCACGGCCTCGGTGCGATTCCCAGCCAGGGAACCACCACATAAATAAATAAACAAATAAATAATAAGCATATTAGCAAAAGCATATTTAGGGTAAGATGTTTTCACTCTTATCATGACTATATTATGACCATAAAGTGAAACATAATAGGACTTATTATTATTATTACCATGTCCTCATAGAAGTTAATTTTATAGTATTACTTTAAAGTGACAATCTTTTTAATTATATGAATGGGATGAATATTCATGTATTTCTGCTATATTCCAGGTAGAAGGAAGTGACAGCACATTCCCTTCTAAGTGTCAAAGTTGCTATGAGCTTATCTTTTTTCTACCTCAAACTATAAAGGACAGATTGAGGTAGGAAACGAGTCTTTCATAAGTGACACAGAGATCTGAGGTAAGAAAGAAATTAAGATTTATGAGGCAATAATGTCTGGTTTAGTGTGTAGAAAACAGTTCCCCATGGGCATTGCATGTATTGTTTTGTAGTTAATAGATGACCTTTATAAAAAAATGTATTATATACCACAGAATTATTTTCCACACAACTTGTTTTTACTTGTAGATCACTGATAGTCTATCACCATGTGCATCTTTTTTAATCATATAAATGAACCTAATATATACATACAGATGATTGTGCATTCTTCCTCTGATTTAGTCTTAAATTAAGAGAAGCAAATATGCATGTAGTCTAAGAAAAAACATACCAGATACATGGGTTTTTAAAATTCTATCACATCCCAGGTTTAAAATGTTATTAGAAGCAAACTGAACTCTAGATAAAATTACAGAAAAAGTTCACATTTTAGAAAACAATGTTTTCTTAGAATATAGCTCTATAATCATGTTTTGGTTATTCTTAGATGTTGAAATTATTTTTTAAGTTAAATGGATAGAGAAAAGAAAGTGGAGGAGAGAGTGATTCTCAACAAAATGTCAAAACTGAGAATATTTGTAAGTTGGAGATATTGCTTAAAAATGAATCAGTTTGACTTCTGTATGTCATTTATGTATACCAAATGAATCAATTCTCAAAATTTTAGGGCAATGGTATGTTTTTATATGTTGGCTAAAATTAAAGATATGCATATAGATCAGATATTAGTTTTGAGTATTATTTTAAACTTTAGAAGTGTGTTGTAGATTTGAATGAATCATTTCAAAACGAATTAGCATTACATTAAAAAGTGTCATGACCCTAAGAAACTGAAGAAAATAATCCTTGAGTTTACAGAGTGGTATAAGATTGCTTTTCTTGGGCCAGGCACAAATGAAAACACATTTATATATTTTTTCTTCTATTATTATGCAGTGATAGTAGTCTGTTTGGGGAACATGAAGAGACCACAAATGACCACTATTTCCTTCCTAACCCCTCAAACTTCTATCTTATAAATGTCTTGTTGATTTACATCACATCATGTGTTCCACTCTCTCTTACTGGTATGAAGGGCAATGAATAATGTAGATGTGTAAATAGTCTTCCTTTCTTTTCATTTTGGGAAAATGATCTAGGGCATGTGTGTGCACCCACAAGTGTGTATTTTGTTAGATTTTCTTTAGAAATTAGAGAAAATATCAAGAACATCTTCTATAGAGATATTACTCCATTTATGTTATTTTCTCTCTCAGTACAAAGTTCAAAGAAATTACTAAAGTTCAAGAACAATGCTATCACTATTGTATGTTTAATTTATGGCCGGTGTTATCCCAGTATTTCTTCCTTTACTCCCAAAAGAAACTTCTCCCCTTTCTGGCTAATATGCCTCCTTGAAGTTTCATGATAAGTGATAAATCCACGTACACTTGTTTTGTACATTTTACATTCTGTTTGCTGATGGCCCCATTACTCTTGTCCTACGCTGATCACTATGTAACTCACTTCATACTACTTGGAATTTTCCTCCTTCTTTTTGTGAATATGTCTCATTTCCATCAAATTCATTTGAAGTTGCCTTAGAAGGGAAGAACATGTCTTTAACAAATAGACTACCTTGTGAGAAAATGCTTGGGTTCAAACCCGCCTCTGCAGGGTATTAGTTAAGATACAAGGTAATTAATTTATTTCAGCTTTGGTTTTCCCACAACAAAATGAGATAAATAAAACCCACCTCAGGGTGCTATGATAAGAACAACTCATGTAAATAATTTTGCCAATTTCTGGCTTTTAGAAAGATACCAAGTGGGTTATCTTCCCCTATTTACGTACCCAAGGTGTTCTTAGCAGAGTGACTACATAACCATGTTTGGAAAGTCTTGGTAATAATAAAAATGCTGTTGTTTTTATATTAGACTGCTATTTTAATTTCACTATTTTGCTTACCTATCTTAAGAGATACAATAAAATTAATTCTAGACTTTTAAGTTAATTGCAAGTAGCACTGTCTGAGAACCCTCAAAATCAAAGTGTTTTTGTTCTGTTTTTGTTGTTAGGATTAGGACTGTGTTTCTGTATTTGTGTGTTTTTGCATTTGGTAATGGTGAACTTGAGCTTCTTTTTATTAATTTACAATCCTTCAGACAAAATAATGAAACCATATTGAAGACATAGTGAGGTAGTATTACAAAAGTAACAATCCTATAAACATCAGTCAGTATCTTAATTCTTTTCTAAATCCAATTTCCACATGGAAATAAAGGTTATACCCTCTCATTCTGGAAAAGGGAATACTTTTTGTGTTTTCTAAATTTGTAGTATAGCTGAAACGATTCTTTGAAATGAAATCTTTATCTTCTAGAATACAAAGATACTGAATAAACTAACAAGTTACTTAAATAGGGAAAAGTAAAAATAAAAGAAACAAAAGACATAAAACTTTACTCTTGAAAGTCATACAGAATTGTGATTGAGAGGCTATAATACAGTGATTTAATTTGTGATGATTCCCATCTATTGCTTCAACACACATATACTCATGCTATCAACTTGTAACCCTTTCTGTGAATCATTTGTTTTTAATCCTTTCTGAATGCTTACCTCATGAGAAACAGTCTCTACTATCTAAGCAGTGATTTTTCAGGGAGGAAGTAGTGGGAGGACTCTTCAATCAAAACAACTGAGGATGTCATGGAGCAGGAGGTAGGTGGTATAGGACTGGGTGCAGATAATGTAGGATTGCTAAAATCCATACGGCTCAGAGAAGATGGCAGTCTCTCAAGGGTCATGGGCCTACTATGAAAAGGAGATTATTGGACCAAGAATCTTAGGTTATACATGTGAATCATGAGGACAAGTAATTACAGAGTAAAAACTTAAAACATCTCTGAAAGAACTGGCTAGTTGAGACTGCATTAGTTTATGAATTTTATAGAGCCAGTTGTAAGACACTTAAACATTTTAGTTGTTTAACAATATTTTATATGTTTTTCCCTTCTTTCAACAATAATCAGGTGTTATCCATTAAGTCTGGAATTAAAAGGTTTATCTTAACTGAAGGAATTTTTTTATTGTAGTAAGTTGAAATAATAAGCAACCAACAACTATTGAACTCGAATTAGGAAATATGAACCATAATTACAATAGTGATATTATGAATTCCTGAATGTTCTTCTCTCCATTGTCTACTCAGGAAATTCCTATTCATCCTTTAAAATACTATCTAAACAACATGATTGCATTATTTCTTCTTTAAGACTTAATCACTTTTCCAGGATAATGACCACTCTCTTACCTCAATCATTTCTATTTCTTGCATATTATGCTAATATCACACTTCCTATAGGACACACATTTTTAAAATTATTTCCTTGTCAGTTTTCTAATTTTCAATCAGATCTACTAGAGCAGTGCATATTTTATCTTTACATTTTCAGTATCAAGCAGCATTTGCTAAATAATGTTTCCAATAACTATTATTTTCACTGTATTGAATATCATTATATAATAAATGGAGTTGTTAATTACAAAGTAGTAAGGTTTATTTTAATTTATAATTAGTAAACTTTCTGTAAGTAATTTGAAAAATATATACCAAAAATTTTTTAAGAAATAAATATCAGTATCATTGAATATAAACTAGTAGTCAAGATGACTATTTCAAAATAAAATAATCATTTGCAGGTAATCTTCCACTTCCTTTAAGCTTTCAGTATGTCATTCACCCCTTGTTCAGAAATCTTGGTGATTCCTTGATTTATACTTCACGTCTAATGGTGGCCCTGTTTTCCAAGTCCTCACTTGCCTCCTCCAACGTATCACCTTGAATCACTGATTAAAGCAAAGGCTGTTTTCTTGGGACTAGGCTGGTCAGCGGATATGTTTTGATTGGTTCACTGAGAATTTTAATATGCTTGAATTTGTCTCTGGGATTCTAACAGGATGGCATTTGTCCTACAAATCTTGATGTTGCGTTTCTCTTGAACCATGAAAAGATTTGGTTACAGTGAATCCGCTTTCATGTAGGTCAACAGTGAACTGGAGCTTCCATGTTTGATGGGTGCATCGCTTTGGTTTCCTACAGCCCCTGTCTGTTCCTTTTATCCCATTTCTGCTCCTGACTGGCCCTCAATGATATGTGAATTTGTAATCCTTGAAACGCATTCTCTATTTTTTCATTCTTTACCTTCCAAAATATTACCCTATCCCAAAGACAAACAGATCACAGTCACTCCACTATATTTCTAGTCCTAATTATTTCATCCATATACAGATAAATCCGAAAAAAATTATAACTTTTTAATTATTTTGTTTTTGTTTTTCGTATTAAATGAAGTTTTATGCTGGATATTTTGTGTTTTGAATTGCAACACCTTAAACATTACTTCAAGATCTTTGGATAACATAAGATACCACTACATACAAAAAGAATAATTAAGTACATAGCAAAGGTAAATTTCATAATTCAAGGTCAATGGGCCTTATATAACATCTGATTTTACATTGAACTTCTTTTTTTCTGGGGAGGTGATGGTTGACAGAAGCAGAAAAGTTATCTTTTTCACAGATGGTAAAATGACCATCATCTTGAACTTTAAAATGTATAAATGGCTTCAGAAAAACTTGCATAGCAGTAAAGCAGAAAGCATTGAAATAGATTTTGGGGATAAATTTCTCAAAATGTCTCAAAAATGAAAAATAGGCAATGCCTTTAAATCTTCAAAAATGACTATTTGAAAATGAAACACTTGCCCCTGAAAAGTCCTTGCAGTTTTATGCCTCTGAAGTTATTTTCTTACCTTCTGACTTGCTATAATAAAAATACGTGAACTATCAAATTGAGAACTTTGTACTAAATGCAATTATGCTCTAACATATTAAAGATGACTGTGTGAGGCAGATTATCCTGTTGGACTATTAAAATTAATCACTTTAGAAAACTAAGACTATCAAAATTTCATTCCATGCTGAAATTGGTAAAAAGGGAATTAAAAACTACCACTGGTTGTGAATTGAAATTTCCAATGGGTAATTCGGAGGTGGACCCAAAAGTCTAAATAATATTTTCTAGAAAGAGTTATATTAACTTAGTAAATATGGTATTCTTATACTAAAAACTTGAGTGTTAGAAGCATATCTATGATATATTCTTGCTATAAGAAAGTTAGATTTATTTGATTTTGATTTTTAGCACATTTAAAAGGATCAAAACATTAAATAACCATAGCATTATTTCAGGTCATCTATGTTTCTATCTGCCTGAAGAGAGGTGAAAATAATTTGTCTTTTGTATTGTTTTGTTTTGGTGGCTTTTGTTTTGTTTTATTTTGTTTTTAGAGAAACAGAATATTGGGGTGGTTAAAGGTGTCAAGACAAACAGCCTGCATTCAAAATCTGAATTCTCCATGTATAGTGTAACATTGAGTGGTTGAGTGGTTATTTAACCCCTCTGTGCTTCAGTTTTTAATTCCATAAAATGAAGGTAAAAATAGTAGCAAACTCCCTGGACATAGGATTAAATAAAATATGCATACAAAATAATTAGATTAATGCAAGCACTAGTAAGTACTAAATAATTGTTAACTGGCATTTTTTTCAAATGTATTTAATAAGTTTACTATTTGAGTCCAAAAAGTAAAGTAGTTATAGATGATGGCCATTAAAATTTCTACACAGTTTAAAATTTTAATAACATTACTGCTGTGCAATATGCAACAATCTGCAAAATGCAACAGAGAACAACTCTACTCAAATGTAAATAAAATTGTTAATGATTTATTTGTCCTAATTAGGTTTATTTCTCCAGATAACAGATTCACTTTATAAAGAAATATGTATATTAAAATGTATCTAAAATCATAATGAATATTTTAAAGTCTAAATTCTTGCAATTAAATATTGAGCAAAATCTACTCATCCCATCAGACATGGAAGACTTTCAGTGGCTTCAATTCAGAGAGTAGAGTCAGGGAAGACGAAAGTGAATAAAACTGCACTTTGCAGGTTACTCTTTCCTGATACAGAAATAAATTGCATGATAATGCTATGGACGCATCATATAACAAAGAAACTGTGTAATCCAATCAGTATCAACTGCATTAGCAATGAAACAGTCCTTCATAACAATTAGAATACGAACACTTAATAAACTTTATTTTTTGATTTACAATCTCATACAAAGTTACATTATTGTTTATGTATGTTAGCATGCTTTCAATTCCCTGAAGGTAAATGTAATGGGCAGATAATGCGTTTTGTTGATAGGATTCTTCCTTGTAATTTTAAAATTATATGAATATTTAAATTACATGATAGCAACTATATTACATATAATCAAAGCCTCTTTTTTAAGAAAATAAAGATATTTGTGTGGACACCCTTGTAGCAAACAAAATAATTACCCATTGGTTGTTTCTTCACTGAAGAGTGCCACAGATAAATTCTAAACAGCCATCTGATTCAGCAGGATAAAGGAGATCCAAGAGTTACATTATATTAATACTTATTCATGATCAAGTAGGGTTTTCTAGAGAATGAGTTCATCTCAGAAGTACATAAAAATAATCCATTTAACTATAACACAATAAATAAGCTAAATTCTATTGAAATCTTGGAACCTGTTATACTCTCCAGAAACCGACAAATATCTTTAGAGAAAATTGGGAACTGAAAATAAGTAATCAGAGATTACTTTCTAAATTATGACTAAATTATTGCATTTGTTCAAAAAGTAGTGTGTATGTGTGAGTGTGTGTGTGTGTGTGTATAATAAGTCAGGCATAATTCTAAATGCTGGAGATACAATAGTGAATTGGACACAACTCCTTTTCTCAAGGAGCATTTATTGGATGAGACAGGGAAATGTGTTGTCAAGCCCAGGTCGCTGTGATAAACGCTGGATGAATGATTTTGGAAGGGTCACTGTGTAATACCATGGAAAAAAAATGAATCCATTCAGGATGTCAGGAAATGGATCTCAGAGATAGGCAGATGAAGAAAGCCAAAAGAATTTGGGATAATAGAAACAGTATAAGTAGTGATCCCTATATATGTAAAAGGATGACATTGGCAAAGCACAAATAATAGAGTTAGGGAGGAGAAAAGTGGGTAGATTTGAAAGATGTATATGGTGTTTAAACATTGACTTAAGGAAAAGCACAGGTTGAAGGAATATACTCAGGCTTCTAGTGAGCATAAGGGTAATAATGACAGAGATTGGAAATACCAGAGTAAGAGTATGTTTATGAAGGTTATGTCTGACATATCTGAGAAATATTTAATAAAGGTAAGTAGGCATTAAGCAAATAAAAAGCTCTCTACCCTAATGATACTTCTGACTGTACTTCGCATATTAAACCTGCCTTTGCCTTCTGTTTAACTTGTTGATTAACAAACATCTCCAAAATAAAGCATTTTCCAACTCTATGAAATTAAGATCCTCTGAGAGAGAAAGTATACTTCTAAAATAGCATGACAGAATACTAAAAAGAGCTCTGAAATTTTTGTCTAAAAACCTCAATCTAATCAAGATTTTAATCTGATTAATCGTATGAGTTAACATACATTAGTTAATTGCTATGTGCCTCAATTTACTCATCTGTAAAATATAGGAATTAGATTTGATTGTCCTTAGTATCTCGTCTGAGTCTAGCATGCTTTGATAGCATGTACATTTTCTATAAACTCATGAAAGAGGTAATGTTTCATATTGGGAACATTCCTAAATTATTATTTATATATTAAATTGTTTTTCATTCTCTATACTCAATTTGAACCAACAGATGTTTGATAGAATTCAAAGAAACAAGGACTGAACCATATGTGAATTTTAATATCACCTTCTTCTACAGCTCTTTCATTTGTGTTCAGTGAGTTTTACTTAGGGTTATTATGGGGAAATTATGAAATATAGATTAATGGTTGCATTTTCATGCTTTTGATGTGTTGTTTAATGAGGTATGTGCTGTTTTATATCTTACATCAAAGAGACATCTGCTAGGAACCTTCTTATCATACACATCAAGTGATTTTTGCACTAATAAGCATAATCATCTGAATAATGGAATATAGTATCTCTTTTTTTATACCACTGAACTTACTTTATAAACTTAATTCCCATTTTGAAACATAATTTTTAATTTTCAATACTAAATTACATTTATTATTGGGCATGCCTTTTCTAAAGTAAACAAATGTAAGATTAGAGAAACAATAAAAAAATAAAAACTAACACTCCTTCAGGTCACAGAATTCAGAAAATTGCCATAATAGTATTACTTATATCATTAATAGTTTATATAGAAAGTATTGATCATTTAGAATTTAGGATGCACATTTTTCAGTCAGTAAAAATAATTAATTTGATGAAATAGTCATCATATTTCAAACTTAAAATGAGACATCAATTCAAGGTAAATAACAGTTTAAATACAACCATCATACAGATGATCAGATTCTCATAAGTTCACCTGCTCTGCCATCACCAATCTTTCAATCTATGTCTTCTTAGCACAAAAATCAAAGTGTACTTTTTGTAAATTATTACAAAGTGTGTGAATGTTTCCTGCAGCTGTAAAGTAAATCAATGAGTCATAAGCAGAGTATTTGGCACTGCATTCTGAGCATTATTAATAGAAAATACAGAAGGTGTTTGTAGATGTTAAGACAATAGAATAAACTAAAATAGAAGAAATTGGACCAATATTACATAGTTTACATTCTATTTTTTTTCATATATGCATAGGTTTTACATAAACCAATCAGAAACAGACCAGGACTGTGGTGTCCAAAATCATAATATTCCTCAGTAAGCAAGATGAGGTATAGCTACTAACAAATTTTTTAGAAAATATTAAGGTTGAAATACCAACTATTAAATAACTTCCCAAGGCAGATTCACTAAAATGGTGCTTGGATTATCTTTATCATTCCCAGTGTAAATTCCAAATAAAATTACTTAGAGATGTTCTTTTCACCTAAGAGTAACAATAAATCATCATTTGGTTCTAGTATGATAAATAAAGAGCTTTATTTAAAAACTGAAAAACACAAAAATTTCCATGTAAAAATACTGGTTTTATATTTTTTAGAAACTTGATGCTAATTGGTTTGTATAAAACTAGACTATACACTAAATTAATGAAATTTGCATATTAGAAAGGAGGAAGTTTTCCAGATAATAAAAATCTAATCAGTAACTGAGATGGTATAAAAAAAGAACACACTAACAGTGTTCCATGAGACTTAGGTTCACATTTCAGTTTTTGATCTTGCTTTCTGTTCTCTGACCATGCTCAGACCCTGGCCACTTTGAACTACATTTTCCTTGTCTTTATAATGAAAGGTATTGAGTGAAAGGATTCAAAGGTCACTTTAAAATAACAAAGATTTAATTTTTTAATAATACATTTCATTATTAATTCACATGTGGAACTTTAAAGATTAATCTTCAAAATATTACAGTAATATACAATAGCTATATTTTTCTTTTATTAAAAAAACTTTTTTCAAAGCCTGCTCTGTATTAGTCACACTTCTAGATAAAATTACATCCTGTAAATAATATATTTTTAATTCTATCTGATTAAATACATTCCTCACTGTTAATTCATTAACGTTCTTTAGTATAAAATAGTTTTATCAAATGCTTATGGCATGTTTTAATAATTGTTGTATTACTCTAACTTTGTCGATCTTTTTTCTGTAGGGGCATTTTAGATAAATTACTAAGTCTCAGTTGACATTTGAATTAAAATTGCTCCATGTCTCATTCCTACATATTTTTGAAAAAGGCTTTGAGAATCCAGGGCATAACAGTTTAATCTTACTTCTGTTTGACCTTGGTTACCTCAGCTCAGAAGAATACACAACATGTCATCAATCTCAATTCCTAAATTCTATGCCCTTTATCTCATTTCTTATGTAATAAATTGCTTTTTTATAGTTTTAGGTCTGAAAAATGACTTGAGAAAAGGAGGAAGATTAGGTTGTAAGACTAAGGATGTGAGCAAAAATCTACTTTTAAGCAAAAATTAAATTTTCTCCTAAATATTATAGAATAACTGAGATTTTTATGTAATGAGATGTTTTTGCCCAAGCAGAATGTAGAAAGAAAACAAAGTAAAAATTATTGAAACTGTTTTTAGAAATAGAGAATTATTATTGGAATAGGTCACTGAGGTATCAAATAATATCTGTGTATGACTTTATTGAGGAAAATAATTTCCCAAATATGCGTATATATGTATATATGTAAGTATTTGTATATATCCTCATATTTAAAGGCATTTCACTTTCACATGTTAAATAAGACATTTATTTTTAAAATTATCTATATTCTTGCAATCCTGATAAAATATTCTTAACAAAAATAATCAGACCTGAATGAGAACAGGCCTCTAGATTTAATTACAGAAAATACATGGAGCAGAGGGATAACTTTTTGAAAGTATTATGGGTATACAATGTGAACAATTAATAATGTGGGAAACTATAGGAAGAAGAACACAGTTCATCAGTAAAAAACTGTAAGAAGGAAAAGACAACCAAGAGATTAAGATAAAATTAAAGGAGAGTTCAACCAAATTCAATTGAAGGTATAAATTTTATTATGCTTTGATTAAAAAACCAACTTTATATGTTTATATATTAAGCCAATTGAAAATTTACTAAAAATTTAATAAAACTAAAGAAATGTCTTTTTTTTTGAGCCTGGTATGTTTCAGTGGTCACTAATTTAGGAAGAGTTGTCTATGTATTGGTACATTGCCTAGCATACTAGACACAGAATAAACTTTTGTTAAATGTTTTTTATTTATTAATATTTTAATGTATGGAATAGTTCAAAGTTATAAACTACAAGTATGTGAACCTTTTAAAAATCATATCTGGTCTCAGAGTCATGACAGAGAGTTCAGAACACATTAATTTATTCAAATTTGCATGCTACATCAAAATAGTGTAATTTCTATGTCAGACCTTGTTTTTTATAGTGAAGGTCAAAGGTTTAAATTCATATTCTCATATCTCTTTTTGAATTCCAACATAGTCCTAATTGAAATTTGACATATATGCCTATTAGTTGAAATTATTCCTTTTCCATGCTTCATTAACAATGCACTTTACTATACTACAACGATCATGCTCATAATAAAAGTCTTCTATGCAATGTGGATTACATTGAAACATGATTGATTATCTCAAATGTAACACAGAATTTATATTATAAAATTTCATATGCTGAAGCTGAGTTTGTGACTAGAATTTAAATGTAGATTAAAAGAAGGAAAATCAGTTTTCATTATATAAAAATGAATAAAATTTTGAGAAACAATTAGTTTTAATTTGGCTATCCACTAGTTATGGATAGAGAAATTTCAGGAAAAACATTTTATTTTAAAAATTATTTATTACCATAAATAATAAATAGATTCTGTCTGTAAATTTTTTCTAGAGTATACATGTTTCTATGTGACTATGTCTTTCTATTGAATCCAGGCACTGAGTTTTGCAATGATACAGCTCTTCACAAGGCCGAATTCTTCAAAGCGCATTTAACAACCGTAGAATAAATATCCGCTGATTTCCTCTCCAGCACAAATTTCCTTTCGCTTTTCCCATGGTGCTCTGGCTTTCCTTTAATAGAGTTTGCTTTTCCTGACTGTGTTGTAGCAATCCCAAATCTCCAATGGACTTAAGACTTTTGGCAAAGGACCTGATCACAGTGGTTAGTTTAAAGACAAGCATGAAAGAAGTATTTGCTGAGATTTTTTGGGAAAGAGTTTTCTTTATTCTTCTAATATAAACAAACAAAAATTCTAAAAATGCACTCTTTTCCTCTAATAGGTATGATATGAGAACATAAATGATTCCTGTGAGTGTTAAAGGCATTTTTTTCTACATAAGGATGAATCTGATATGGGAGGAGGTAAAAATTCTGAGAATCTTAGAAAAAAATGTATACCTAACTTTGATTAAATGTCAAGTCTTTCATACCTATCTAGATTATTTTTCTTCAACACACACACACACACACACACACACACACACACACACATGCACAATTTAATTCTTTGTAAGGTCAGATATTTTACAATGGCTTTAACAAGACCATAGTTTAATTGTGGACTGTGAGATGATAGACTGGAAACTTTCAAACAATTTCCTTGTTCCTGAAGAATATAAATCTCTGGAGAAAGATCCAAGAATGTGCATTTTCATAGGCACCTTTAGATGATTCTGATGTCACCCAACACATCATTTGTGTTTAAGTTTCTCTTTGTACCAAAATCCCCTGGGAGTTTTTAAAATATGTAGATGCTTAGTCCATCCTCTACCTTCCAGACTCCCCCATACAGGACTGCATTTCAGTGAGATGAGGCTCAGGTAACAGTATTTAGTGCTCCAAGGCAGGGCTTCTCAAACTTTAATGTGCAGATAAATCAGCCAGAGATCTTACAAAACTGCAGTTTCAGATTCAGTATGTCTAGGATAGGACCTGAGATTTTACATTTCTAATAAGCTTTCAGGTGATGTCCACTGGTTCACAGATCACACACAGAGTAGCAGTGAACTATATTAACTTTTAATGGTGAATCTAGCTGGACATTACCAGATATGTTACAAATGAGTAGGTAAGGAACCGGCATTAAGAACTATCCACTGTATTAGGGCAGGTGTGAAGAGCACAAAGCCTGTTAGATGTTCTAGTGGAAGACCAATTTACCTGCCAAAGATGGTATGTGAGCTGTAGAACACACTTGAGTTATAGTCCAGTAAAATATTCATGACTAGGAATCAAGGAAAAGGTAAATGCACTGCAGCAATAGAAAATGATAACATCAACTTGGTAGTTATTAAGTTTACAATAATAGCAAATGCGTACTGTTTCTATGTATTATATAAGGCATATACAATGGAACCCAAACACTTTAATCGCTTTTTTGGTATAACTAATTTTTTAAAAGATAGTGAAGTCCAGGAAAATATTATGCATTTAAGACAGAAACTAGGTATTAGAGAAATTGACACTTAGCAGTTGGAAAATATTGACTTGATAGCAGGGAGTGTGTTATCCTTGCTGTTATCCTGAACATTCCAATTTCAGAAAGTTGCATGACTTTCGAATCTCCTCCATGTAAGACATTCTGTTTGACATTAGAATTTATTTCTGGCTTTCCATCAGTTTCTAATTAATAGCACCACTGTGTGCTACATGATGTGAGAATTGAAAATTTCTAAACAGTGCCGCAGGAACACCACATTGCACTTCTACTTGAAAAAACACCCGATCAGTTACCCAGCTGTTTGCTCCAGATGTTGTCTGTAAACTCAAAGGTCATTGTTTCACTAAAACTGAGATTAATTTGACTTAAAGTACCTTACTATAAAAAAATGCAACTATTAAAATCAAGTTTTTAAATATCCATAATTATATGCAATCAAAACTTGTTGAATTTATAAAATATATTTCTTAAAGTACCTGTATTTTTTTCCACTTTTACAAATCTAAATGCAAAAGTATATAGTTTATATGATTTATAAATAAAATAGGTAATAACAATTTTTCTCTATTTTTGAGATAAAACATTGTGTTCCCTCTGAATTATCTCTCGTGGGATAAAATATTATTTGTGCAGAATAATGACAGAATTTTGTTTAAGATGAAAAACTCAGCAAATGGTGACTACTTTTGAAATGGAAAATAAAATGTAATCTCTAATGTTGATCTGGAAAACATAATATTAAGATTCAACCTAAAGAATAGAGTTTATATTTGTTTTTGTATGTTTTACTTTACAGAGTTTTTGTATAACAACACTATTTACTGGATTGCATGAAATTAGCTAATAACAGGATAGTATTAGAGTCATAGGCATTCAAATTTGTCTTACAAATTTGAGGGTAACGCCACTTAATTATACTTTCTGATAATAAAATTGTAATTTAAACACTAATCCTGCAGTAACTCTTCATTTGAATAGCTGAAATCAAATCAGATATTTCTGTGATGTTATACTTTTGGTATAGTTTTTATAGATTCAAGAATGTAAATGAGATATAAGCTTCGATTACTACTGTCTTTCTATTTCTGGGAATGTAATTTCTGTTCATTAGTTGTATGTTTATCTGTTTGCTTACCAAATTAAAATAAAACAAAATCCTCAGTTAAGACCATAGCAACAACATTTATTAGTATTTATTAAGTCCCATTGTGTATATGGCATTGTACTGTTCTCTAAACATAGTCCTCCAATTAATGTTGATAATGTGACTTCTATACATCAGTAACTGTTTCTATGATGCCTGCTCTCCATGACCAAGGCATAATTTGGTTTATTAACAAATATTCCTTGTCTTCAAAAATTATTATATATTTAATTATTGGTCCTGCTTCTTTTAAAAGGAAAAGAAAGTGTCTGAAATATAAAGTAGGGTTTTAAATATACCATTTGAGTTTTATAACCAGATTAAATTTACCAAACCAATTCCAATTATTTTTTTAAATGAGTGGGAAATTAAAAGATGTAATTGTGTATTTTTTAAAAAAAGGTGAAATGAAGGCATTTTGATCTCAGCTTGAGAATAACAGTGATGGCAACAACAAAAGAGACGTAACCACAAACCATGTATCTAGTGTTTGTTATGTGCCAAACGCTATTTTAAGTGCTGTATATTTGTTATTTCTATGAATCCTATGAGATAGGTAATTTTGTCATTCCCACTATATATATGAGGAAACTGAGTCTTGAAGTATAGTCTAGTTAATTTGTCAAATGTTAGATTGCTAATAGGTGTTAAAACCAGGATTTAAACCTGTATCAGACTTCAAAGCCCATTATCTTAAGCAAGCTACACTTCACAGCCAGAAAGCAGTACAACTGAAGACAGAAAAATTAGACGTATTTAACTGAATAAAATTACTCTGACATAATCTCCAGTAGAAATAAATGATCTTAGGATAAAAAGAATTGCTGAAGCTTGATTGTGGCAATCATTTAACAATGTATATCTATGCCAAAGCATCCTTTGTATATCTTAAACTTTTATTAGTCAAGTATATCTCAAAAGCTGCCGGGGAAGGATCTGCTAAAAACCATGCTGACTGTGATCTGGTCAATAGAATGGCTGATGAAGTGTTTATTAATACAGCATGCAGTTTGTAACCACTTTTATCTGCTCCAAACAAAAAGAGAATACAAATAAAATATTTCAAATATCAACAATATATAGTCACATTTTAATGCTCTTCCCCCCAAAAAATGAAAAAGGAAACACACGGAGTTGAGCAATGACAGTAGCTAGGTTGTAACAGAGGGTTTAGAGCCCAAAAGCACACAGTGAAGACACAAAATTTACTCTTGTGTGAAAATGAAATAAATAACAAGTCATGTGAAATGACAACTAGAATCAACTTTTCTATATAAAGCAAGAAATTAGGACCCTGAACAATCTCTCACCAGTGACATAGGGTTTTCTTGCTGTGGAGCATTAACGGGGAAACAGGATGGTGGATTGTTGCCTATGTAAAGCTGAGGGAATTATAATGCACATCATTATGGAGTAAAAGTCTGAGCTGCTAATATAATATTGTCACTAAAATATGGATATTTCTGAATGTGACCATCATGAAACCACAAAACAGAAAAGGGAGGAAAGGGATGAAAGAAAATAAAAATTCTCAGGGGTTCCCTGGTGGAGTACTGGCTAGGCTTCAGCACTCTCATTGACGCAGCCTGGGTTTGATCCCTGCTCAGGGAACCAACCCAAATAAATAAATAAATAAATACAATTAAAAATAAAAATTCTCTCAAGAGATGAGCTCATAAATCCCATTCACACATGTATGAAGAAAGCTAACATTAATAATCTTATTCAATAAACCTGAAAGATGGAAGAATTTTTGCCCAAAGAAATAGAAACAATACAGCAATCTGAAAATGCTTTAAACCATAGTTTAAAATCCTCAAATATGTAGAGGAGATAAGAACATTGACAAACATGAAAATCCCAAATTAAAAAACAGATGAGAACATGACAAGGAACCAATTGAAAATCAAGAAAATGAAAACTACAATCCTAAAATAAACATTTGAAACACTAATAAATGAAGATAAAGAACTGATTGGATAAATGCAAAGAATGAATTAAAGATTTAGATATTAGAGCATACTTAGAGTCTGAATGTGAAATCAAAGCTGAGTAAATGGAGCTTTACAAAGATAGAAAGTATGTTTCTGATGTTGCATTGAAGATTAAGTCTGTCATATTGAAGAAGCAAAGAGAGAATGCAAGTGCCTCATCACTGCCTTAAAGAAATTTTATATTCACTTGATAAATCTGCTATAAAGTACTCCTGTGATATATCAGTGTGGAAATATTAATAAATGAAGGTCAACCAAATGAAAAGAAGTAAAGGCTATTTATTAAGAGCTTGCTATAGCAAGGATGTCAGCCACCATCATTTATATTTTGTCAAACTCCAGGTAGGCATTGGGGTGGGAATGCTTTATAGTAGAAAAAAAGAAGGCTTCAGGTTTTCCCTGAGTGGAGGCTGTTGGCACGAAGAGACTGTAGGCACAGGAACTAGAAGTGGGACCTCTCATATGTTTGGTTAGGGGTACATCTTTGGCTTTCTCTACTTGCTCCTAACTTAAAAGCAAGGACAAAAATTTAAAAACCTGTCAGTTATTAATCAAGTTCTGGCAACTTGGGCCAATAGTTACAGGGTCTTTGTTTGGTGTCCCAGATTGTTGGTAGAGATAGTGGTATGACTTCCAAAGTCTAACTTTATAGCAAGCTGGCTTACTGTAGATGCCAGGTTGGTGTTTTGGACTGGTGGCACATCAGAGTTTTGTTTTTATATATGGTCAGGCTTTTGTCCATTTGTATATTCAATTTCTCACTAGATTATTTTCATAGCAAAATCTGCAAGAATTTTCCTTTTTATTTTAACAAGATATTAATGTTGAACTCTCAATACACTTAAATACGTATGTTGCCAATTATGGATGCTCACACTATATATCACCATTTAGGAAAAAATCTATAGTTTAGAGTTTGTTGACATTTTTTTTGCAAAAGATCTTCGATACTAACCCTCATCTCTTCCTTCATACTTTCTCCTAGGCAGAAATCAACCAAAGCCTTCAGTTCCTGCCCAGGCATCAGTTAACTGATGGAATGTTTAGGGAAAACAACTCAATTTTTATATGAGAAAATATTTGTAAATTAGCACTTTATAGAATAGTTACTTAAGAGGTTCGTATGTATGTCACTCCTGTGTAGCCAAGCCTTAAAAAGCCCTGGTTGCTCCCTGGTAGTTATGATAATGTTTCTGGCATTAAAATCTACCAGGAATATCTGTGAAAAAAAAATCTACAAAGAAATGCACCCTCACTTCCAAAGCCTCTTAACAATATTGCATATGAAGGTGAGTATCCCCATGAACTTTCTGCCTCAGTGAAAATAAAAGACTATTTCTTTCACAGTGAGTGGAGGAGATGAAACAGAAATTCACCTACTCCCCAGGATTAGAGTTTCTAATTCTATTACTTACTTTCCCAAACCTTTATTTTAGGATTCGAACTTCTAACTGCTTGACAAAATACAGCTGCCAACTCCCTCTGTAAGTGCCTTTATGAACACATTTGGCTGCTTGTCCTTAGAACATCCTTAATCCCAGCATGAATGCTTTAAAATTTATTCCCAGAGCAGTTGCCCTCTATTTTTTATCCTCTTAACTAACTGCTTCCACTCCTGTCTCTACCATCTCTATCTCATCAGCTCATCACAGAAATGGAAGCATCAAGCAGCGTGCTCTGGGCTACAAATCCTAACGAGCTCCCTTGGCAGTGAGAGCACCACTATTCACCACACAGTGTGGATCACACTCAAACTGGAGGCAACAGTAATTCAATAAAGACTAAAAGTCAATATACACAACCAAATGTGAAGGTAACTCACAATGTGAGCTATCTGGGTGAAAGATCTATGGAGTCACCTAAACATAACTTTGAAATAAAATGGACTCAAAGCCCAACCCTAAATGTGCCAGTGATACAGGTGACTAAGCTCTGCCTCCTGTTTCTCAGACCTTGTGTTTTCTGAGTTTGCCAAGGGAAGACTTCGAAGAAAACTGCCCAACTTTTGTAGTATTTTGGTGACATTTTGCAACCCTCAATGAGTCACTTCAAGTGAGTTAAGATTCTATCAAAACTGGTCCATTAGAAAGGAGATAACAAGGAGAGTATCCTGTTCATGAGAAGTAACTCAAGATTATATAAATTACTGTGGCACCTGCCAAACTTCAAATGCCCAAATTTCAAATCTATGTTAAAGTTATAGAAAGAAGATGAACAATGACTAAGGAGGCAGAAAAAAGGAAGAAACTGATCCCCTCCCGGTTGCATCCTTCTAAACTACGTTTTTGTGTGTTTTTGTTCTGACAAGGGTGATTATTCCTGCTGTTTGGCACCATTAGTAATGGAGACTGGGTGCAAGTGAACACATTATCTATGTTTATCAGAATATTCCCAATGCTGTTAACAAGTAGTTAACGGAGGTAGGAAAAGACATTATCTTCAATATTCAAGTGTGAATTCAAAGTTACAACCTGACTTTATTTAAACTTTTTTTTACTTCCTAATGGTGATTTAGGATCAAATAAACAGCAAACTAACTAGGGTTTTAAAAATGTTTGTTTTTGTTTTGTTTTCTCTTCTTTTTTTCCCATAAAAAATCCAAAGATTACAAATAGAGGCCTGCCACAGGTTAATCTAAGCCAATAACAAGATTTCCATATCACACTAACAGACAGTGGATAGCTAAAGTGGTCTAGCTCCTAAGAGATTCCTCACCACTCTCAGCTCTGAGCATGGAATGAGTGAGCAATGGAAATACTTAGTGCTTCAAGTATGAGAATGAGGTTCAGTCACAGAAGTAGAATGAGAAACTGACTCCAGCTCTGAAGAATTCTGAATATCACTGACCAGAAAATACAGCAAGTGGACAAGAGATCACAGTATGTTATGTGTCTTTTCTTATATACTAAGTGGAAGTTTTCATAATGGTTATCCTGTTTGTCTTTCACCATCATAACAATATTAAAATGAGCCGCACCCCAAATAAGTATGAAATCCATGAGAAATCTTAGACTTAGAATTTAATGCAGTAAATGAACATGACACCGGGTTTGTTTTTCCTTTGAATGAACTTTAGCCTGTAGAAGATACAGTTGTACTACAGCCAGAGCATTTCTGCCATTGCATGGTTGGCAGAAAAATAGGCAGATATGTGGCAATCAGTTAAAAGACATGATTCTGTAGCGACAAGGAGACAGATTATTTTTTTGTACACTTTGCATAAACTACCAAATTTACCTTTTGTCTTAAATTAATCTGTGTCTTATTTGCAATTGAAATAGCCATGTATAGTTAGGGGTGGGGGCAGGTAAAAGAAACAGGATTCTTGGTGATAAAATTTTACACGTGAGTCCCAACAGCCTTTTCCTCCTCCTTCCTACCTCTAATTACTATCCAGTCATCCTTGAGACTGTTCTCCTGAGTAGTATCTTTCAGTTTTCTTTCTCAGATTTCTCCTACAGGATTGATCTCATAAAGCAATTGTGTGAAGGTAGTTTTATGGCAGTTCTGTGGTAAAATGATAAGCATTTAATGCCATAATTTTCCCTAAGCACTGCTTAGGTGCAAGCCACAGTTTTTCACGTGTTTTTGTTTTTATTTACTTTATAATATCTTCTAATTTCATTGCTTTTACTCACAAGTTATCTAGAGAAAGTTTGTCTAATTTTCAAGTACTTGAGTATTTTTCATAACTACCCAGTCATTATTTTTTTTTATGTTCATTTCGGTAAGAGACAATAGTCTGTATAATTTCAATTATTTTCCTTTGTTTGACATTAACAATTGACTCTTGTTTAGAACCACTAATCTGGCTATTCCAAAATTTTTTTTCTTTTTTAGAACCTACACGCTATATCTTTAATATAATTTTATTTTTCAACTTTCAGTAGCTATATGGCATTTTATGTTTTATTTCATCTAAATACACCTATCCAAATACTGCTATTTTTGCCTTTTAAATTGGTATTACTGATATTTTTTTAAATGATCTTTTTCTACATTACTTTCTTTATTTTTTATTTCCTTCTTTTCACATTGAATCAATCAATTTTTAAAAGTCTTTTATTCCTCCCACTGTTTTTTACAATATGCATTGCATCTTTAACATATGTACTTCTTAACAAACTTGATTAACCCATGTTTAAAATTAATTAATATCTCTATTCTCCTCCAAGAAATATCAGCAAGGACTTCAAGATATTTTAATTCATGTCCTCCCCTTCCCCATCTCACTTGTGTGGTTTGCATTTTAGTGTTTTTTGTAATAAGTAGAATAATGCTGCCAATACCCCCAGAAATGTTCACATTCTAATTCCCAGAACCTATGAATACGTTACTTTACATGGCAAAAGGGACTTTGCAGGTGCGATTAAAAATCTTGCAATATCCTGGACTGTTTTAGCGAGCCCAATGTGTCACAAGGGTCCTTAAAAGTGAAAGAGGAAGGCCGGTTGAGTAAGAGATGTTGACTGAAGCGGTAGTGAAAACGGCAAGATTGCTGAAAGGTGGGCAGGGGCCAAGGAATGCAGGCCGCCTCTAAGGGAAGGAAACAGGTTCTCTCATCTGGAAGCTTCAGAAGGAAAGCAACTTTATTGACCCCTGGATTTTAGCCCAAGGATGCCCATTTCAGATTTCTGAACCTAGAAACTGAAAGATAATAAATTCATGTTGTTTTAAGCCATCAAATTTGTACTAATTTGTAATAGCAGCAGTAGTAAACAAACCACATTTAATCTATACCAATTCCCATCCCATCCCGCCACTCACTGTTTCTACTTCAGTCGATTTACATTTAATGTTCAGGCTCACTGACTTATTTCTTCACCGACTGCTTCTTGCATCACACTGCAGCCTTAAAAGTTCAATTTTATTTGTTTAAAAGAGTATCTTCATGTAGTTGAGTGAAGGCCTTTGTGTTGTACATTCTATGTATCTCTTTGTGAAATTGTTATTTAGCATGACTTAATCCCTAAAGTAGTGATCATCTGGGTTTACAATTTTATTTTCTCAGAGCACTATCAAGATATTTGTCTTCTTGCCTATAACCTAACTTTGGGGACATAATTAGTCATAGTGTAGCTTTCTCTTTTGTTCTCATATAAATTACTTCCTTCTACCATTTTTAGTTAATTAGCTACTAATCCAACTATTTCCTTTTATATAATAGTTAATTAGCTACAAAGGAAGCTAATTAACTATAAATAATTCTTTAACATAGAAATTTAAAATTAAAAAGGCTTATTTCTGGGGTATAATTATTTATACATATTTTTTAAATTCTGTTGATAGCCAATGCCTAAGGCATAAGCTATTTAGTTTCCTTTTTTAGGCATTTTTCTCTAATTCTTTATTCTTTGCTATAATACACATTTCTATGTTATTTATTTCTAGTGTCCTTCTAAACTTATTTATTATAATTCATCTTGTCTGGAAAACATTTTATTTTCTATTTGCTTCTATAAGTAAATTTGAAGAATTAAAACACATAGCATATTTTGACTATAATATTAATTTGCCTCTTATTTGGACTTTTTTTCTGATCATCCTGGTAATGGTTAAGAAATTGTATTGATGTTTAAAACAAAGATCTTTTATTTTCATTGATTCACTCTATTTCTTTCTATTTCACATATTTTCACAATGATCATCATTATTTTCTTTCTTCCATTTCTTTTGGTTTTAATTTGCTCTTTTCTTTCTATTTCCTCAAGGAGGACACTGAAGGTATTCATTTGAGAGTTTTCCTTTTATATTACAGGCATTTAATGCTATAAATTTTCCTCTAATTACTGCTTAGGAGATTATATATATACCATACACACACACACACACACACACACACACACACGTCTCTTTGTAACTGTGAACTTATGGAACACAGTTTAAAACAGTATTAGTGAACTTGGCTGCTAAGTCTAATATCTGTGTTAGTTCTGACTCAGTCTCAGTTGATTAATTTTTCTTTTCATTATGGGTTGTGTTTTCTTGCTTCTTTATCTGACTGGCAATCGTATACTGAATGTCAGACATTGTGAATTTTAGCTTCTTTGGTATGGGGGATATTTATGTTTCCCTATAAATATTTTTGAGTTGTTTTGTGGTATGTAGTTAGAAATGCTTGATGGGGGTGGTTGCAGTTATTATTTTTAAAATTTGTAGGATAGAACTAGAACTGTAATCAGTTGCAAACTCTTTTTTCCAAGACAGAGAGGACACTTCTGTGTACTCTGCATAATGCCCCATTCCAGACTGTCTGTGGAAAAAATATTTTATTTCAGCCCTCTGTGAGCATTAGGCATGTTACCTCTAAACATTTGGATTGATCTTTCTCCATTCCTGAGAAGTTTTCTCACATATATATATGTTTATCAGAACTCAACTGAATTGTCCTGGGGACCTTTTGTACATCTTCAGAATTATAACTTCGTGCAACACTCTTTTTTCCAATTCTCTATCCTATAAAATGTAGCTGGTTCCATCTTAGCTAGAAGAAGGTCCATATTTAATAAATCATAAAATGCTTTATATGAATCTAAAATATATTGATTTTTCTGTCCATATATAAAATAATCTCTGTACTTTTATCTGTAATGTAGAAATCTAGTAATATATGTTGCTTTCTTTCTTTCTTATATTTTAAATACTTCCTTGGTATTTTAAAGTTCTGAACAAATCTCTTGCCCTTTAAAATGACTGAGAAAAGTATACCAAGAAAGGCTATTATGTAATAACTGCAATTATACTTTATGTGTGAACTCCTCTGTACAAATAGTCACCCTCTATAATTTACTAACAAAAGTACAGAGTTAATAGCAGGATAAAAAAAGCAAAAACCCAATTCAACAAAAAGTTACTCTAAAATATCATAACATCAATTCATAAGACTATATCAACCTGGCATTCTGATAATTAAATAAAATTGTTGCTGATATACATGAAAATTATCTTTCTTTAACAATATACAAATTCAAGGTCCTTCATTTATAGAATGTAAATTTTTGCATGATCATTCTTCAGACCATAAGATCTTGGTTTTCTAAATGACTACTAGACATGTAAACTCCAGGAGGAAGATTCATTTTTAAGTCTTTGTCAGTTAACATTTAACAGATTATAAAGCCTTAGAGCAATGGGCCACCAGTTACCAAAGGGTCAAGGAGTCAGTTGTAAACTAAAGCCACTTAAGGGAATGTAGGACAATGTGTGAATTTAACTCCCATCACAGTAACTTATAAAATCAGCCAGTCTCTCTCTTAATTAACTGCTGTACTATAGAGCTATTTTAACTTCATTCACATAAGCATTATTCACCTTGAAATGTTAAGGTTTAAGGCTATTTAGCCTCAGTACAAAGGATATTTATCATCAAATTTTATTATGAGGAGAAAATGATCTGCTAATTTTTGCCACCTGCCTTTAAGAGGTTTCGGCTGAGAGAGATTTGTTTTAGATAAGTTCTAACACTATACTATCCCACCCACTGCGATAAATTCACTGCTACCACCCAAATATCTCTTCCATGGACACTAACAGTGAAAGACCTTATCTAATTCAATACACAGTGTCCTTCTAACATAGCCAGAAATTAAAGTCAACTGAAATTAAATGGGAAGAAAGTTTCACGATTACAAACACAATGCAATTTGAAGCATATATTTAGAACTGGAAGTACTGCCTAAGTTTTTCAACTTTCCAGTAGAGTGTATGATTTCTGGTCACATTTTATCAGTGGATAAAAATAAGAATTTACTCTCTCCTTGCAATATATGATTAAGTGAGATATCCACTAAAATTGTATTTTCATAACATCAGATTAGAACCCATTTTTCTTCATTTTGGATTCAGGTATTATTTACTTCTTCCATGTTAATATTGCTCTTGTGCTTTGTACTGGTAAAAGTATCACATATTTCAGCAACAAAGAAAAATTGTAAAGTGCCATAAAATGTGCTTTATTTATTTTTAAGTTAACATGTCCCATTTTATCTTCTGCGTGACATATTCTCCTCAGTCAGAATCTCTGAAGAATTACTTTAATATGATGGGTGAAATGGAGAAGCCAGCGATGCATACAAAATATTATAGTGTTATCACTTAAAATTCAAAAGAACCTCAATCTTTCTTTTAATGTAAAGATCAAATGAATTAGTATCATAACACTTTAAAGTTCAACTCTAATTAATATTAATTGAAATAAAAGAGTGCTGCAGGGTGAGTTTAAAAAATAGGATGTGTTGTAAAGGAAGAAAAAGAAGAGCCTGTAGATAGCTGTTTCTTTTCCTGTTCCCCAACCCCAGTCCAGTCAACACTTTCCAGGCTTGGATCTCGAAGTCCAGCCAGTGATCAAGAATCTGGCACTATTTTTTTGTTTGTTTCACAGTTACCTCCACTTTATTTTCACTGTAAGTGCAAAAATGCAGCAAGTGTCTTTTAGTGAATATTAATATAAAAATGTACTTAATGAGTATAATATTCTAAATTATAAGTTATAAGCAATAATAAAAGTGTTATAGATAGATATACATATTATGCAGTCAATTTGGCATCATTATGTAGCAAATAGGTTATATTCTGTAAACTATGATGGCATAGAACTCTTAGTTGCAGTTCACAAAAAGACCAGTAAGATAGCTTATAAAGTCCAAGTACTTCTTTTCACATCTCTGAAGAAATCTTTAATAGTAAGATGCTAAATGATTCAGTTTACAAGAAAAATTTAGTCTAAACAACCATTAATTACCTACCCCTTTCTAAAAGTTTGCAAAGTTGGAGAATCCAAACAGCAATCTAAAAAGACCATCCTTACATTAAGATGCACTGACAATGCAATAGTCATTCATCTCCTTCATCGCCATATGCAATCAATCACCAATTCTTGTCAATTCTGTCTCCATCATCCTTCTCCAATGTATTCTACTAATTTGATCTCCACTGGAAATACTCGCATCTAGTTTCTTATAATTTCTTCTCCAGAAATCTACAATAATTTGTTATTAGATCTCCCAGTTTTCTTAGAGGTAATCTTGCAAAGATATTATTAACACTTTTATAAGTGAGCTTCTGAAATCATGAATAATAACACAACACTGCACTTCAGTCATTTCTCAATGGTTCACCATTGCTTACGAAAAATGCATGGCACTCAATGCTCCATTAATTCGATTCTAAATTCTTTTATACAATTTACTCTTTCGCATACTTAAATTGTTAGTGCTTTTCCTAAGGCTCTCAAAACTTTTTGCACATTTTTCTCTTATATTCTTTCTCCAGAATAACCTCTCCAGCATTTTAAACTTGGAAATATCTTTTAAGGTCCAACATAAATGTCACTAAGTAGGACTTTTCTACTCCCTGTAGTAGACATTTAGCATGGCCTCATTCTAAGTCACACAATAATGTTCCTTATGATAGTGCTATTTTTGTCCTTAATTAATACATAAAGCTTGCTCTGTACAGAGCATAAAATTCCTTGAGAGTCTTCTTCATGTTTGCTTCTGTCACAGATTTTTTTTCACATTATGGATATGGAAATTTTCCTATTTTTATGTCTGATGGTTGATTTATTATGAGAAGCAAGGATATATATTGAAGTAGCATTCATAGAGTCATACAAAAGTATGGATTGTTTTTTTTTGTTGTTAGTCTTTGAATAACAAAGTACCTTTTATTAATGTTTAGGTAAAACTTTCTCTCTTTAAATTAATTCTTCATTCTTTTCATTCTTATCTGATTGTTAGTATTGCTGACAAGTTGGAGACCAGCTTAGTATTTTTATTTCTTAGGTACAATTTTAAAGTTTGATTTTAAACTAGAAGATAAAACAAACTTTAAAATTCTATCCCAAAAATATCATATAAAACTTTTCCATCCATTTAATAATCAGATAAAAAATACAAAATTTTAATTGCTGTGAATCTCTTTAATTTTCCTTGCATCCCAGAGAAGCCCTTTCACTTTTTGTTACCTAATCTGTTTATTTTCTGCAGAAAGATTTAACTACTTTTTATTTAACATTTTATCCAATCATTCCTGTTTCTTTCTCATGAAAGACTATAATTGTAAGGTATAATCCTCATTAATATTTATCCACATCCCCCAGGTAACATCATATCATGTTTATTATTTGCTTCCTTTGTTCAGCATTTTGAAAATATTATTTAGAATTTTTCTCCATAACACTTTTGCTTTTAATCTCTCCTGTAGAGATTTCAATTCTACTGATAAGATTCAGGACATGCCACTCCAAAATATAGCACCTTGGTATTTTGCGTATTTTAAGTTGAAGGAGTTAGAGAAAATGGCAACAGAAGGTCACTCTTGACTGCCTCCCCACTCACCGTTCTTCCCTGAAACCTCTCCTGTGAGAAGTGCTCTCTCCATATCAGGAGCAAAGAAACATGCTCATCTCAGAAGACAAAGGGTTACCAAATAGAATTCTAAAAAACAGACCTTGCTAAATGTAACCCAGTTTACTATTATTACTTTACACTCCTTAACTTATCATATTCCTCCATAACTCTCTACTCTTCTTCAAATCTAGCATAAGAATTCACACATCTAACTGCTTCTGTGGGTCTTCGTTTCCTTATGAAGTTTCCTGTGTCACTTAGATTAAATACATGTGCATGCTTTTCTCCTGTTAATCTGTTTTGGTCAATTTAATTTTCAGACCCAGCCTGGGACCCTGAGATATGTTGAGGTAAAGTTTTTTCTTCTTTACACAACAATTACCATTTAAGTTTCTTTGCAAGTCTTTTTTTTTTTTTTTTTTTTTTTTGCTTTTTCGTATGTGGGTAGCTCCCTGACTGGGAATCGAACCCAGGCCGCAGCGCTGACAGCGCCAGCGCCGAAGCCTTAAGCCACTACACCATCAGGGAACTCCCGCAAGTCTTTTTTTGTATCAGTCCATCCTTTAAAAAAAATCTTAGCTCTTGTCTTTATTACTCATTTTTCTTTTGTAATTCTATCATCTATTTTGTTTATGTTACATACACACATTTTCTTGTATTCTATTGCTAAAGTGACTGTACATTTTGATATGCCCAGTAAAGTCCTGGTGTCTATTTTCCTGGTGTCCCTTTTCATTCCCAAAATGGTCCCCTTTGATGTGATAAACTGTATGGTTGTCTTAGGAACACAAAACATTCCTTCTAAAATTTTCTTTTCAATAGTTGCTAATTAGTGTCAAGAGCTTCCTGTCCTTCTGAATATTTAAGTTGGTTTCTTTTCTCATGGTTCTTTTTTCTTATTCTTCAGTATTTTTTGAAAAATTTGTCCTAATCTTTATTCATTCATTAACGACAGAGGAGAGTATTTGTGAACAGTGCATCTGACCTTAGCTCTCTTCACAGAATTCATTATCTCTGTTATTTTAACTTCTTCTATACCTGTCTTCTATACCCAAATTGTTAAAATGACTAAGTTCTAAAACTTCAAGTGCATATTCCAAAGCTTTTTGCTAAATATGCTTCTACTTTTGTGTAACTGTGAACCTAAATTCTTTTTGGAAAATACGAAAAAAAAGAACAATTTCTGTTCCAATGGGAGGAATTTCACCAACTTATCTTAAGGTGGTAGATATATTTTATAGAGAAATACATATTACACACACACACACACACACACACACACACACGCTCCCATATTTAAAATCAGAGCCTCCTTCTTGCTATGGACTATGATTGTCAATTCTCTTCAATCAGATCTTATGATTGAGCTATAAATTTTAAGGAATTAAGAAAAATCATGACAATAGTGAAATAACGATTGGAAAAGAAAAGGAAAGATGTCTCCCTCTGATGATTTTCTAATGGTTAGCCTCAGATACCTTTTTTATTTTATCATCTACTCCAATGTAATAAAATGCTCAATGAATTTTAGATCTCTCCTAGACTTTCCTTTTCAATAACAAAGACGGAGCGTTCAAAGATAACAAGAAGAATTGATGAGCAACATAAAATGTACACAAAGTAGACGTAGACTAAGAATCTTCCTCAATAAAAGAAAATTTTATCTATGAGATATTCTTCAGGTTTCCTCCTTCAGAACAGCTCTGGCATCTAGTCCATAGCTATTCTGTATTTGTACATTGATTACTCACATCCATTAATGTGCCTTTAACCATTCCTGTCTCTTTTCTCTTGCTTATATGTCAGAAATGGAATGACAAAAGAGCCCTAAGAAAACATTATGTTTTTTTTAATTCATCACTCTCAAAGACCTCAAATATTCTTTACACTGATGACAATAAGATACCTCCTGTTTTACCCTCTGTTCACTAATTTGAAAACACAGTACTAAATAGAGAAATTGCCATGTGGTTAGGTAGGTTAAGAGAACAATAACAGTAGCAGCATAAGCATTCAAATTTTCCAAAGTAAATTTTTGGTTATTTTCCTGAATGGCTTTAGTTATCACTTGGTCTTTATAATGTGTAAACAGATTATACAGATTTTGGACCATAATTTGAGAAATAATAATGGCATTAATCAGAGTTTCACAACCTTTCACTTATTTCAAGATGTTTCATTTTCTAAATGACTAGTAGAACATGCTTCAGGTAAATGTCTTCATAAGTAAAATATTTTAAGTATAGGTGATAAAATTTTTTTTTAATTAGCTATTGGTTTCCATCTGAAGTATCTTACTAGTCTGTGTAGGCTGCCATAACAAAAATACCAGAGATGGAGTGATTTAAATAACAAACATTTACTTCTCACAGTTCTAGAGGTTGAGAAGTCCAAGATCAAGACATGGACAAATTTGTTGCCTGGTGAGAGCCCGTTTTCTGGTTCATGGCTGGCCATTTTCTCACTGTGTCCTCACAGGATGGAATGGACAAAAGAACTGTCTGGGGTCTTTTTTATAAGGGCACTAATCCTGTTCATAAGTGCTCTATCCTCATGAATATACTGCCTCCCAAAAGCCCCACCTCGTAATACCATTACATTGTATGTTAGGATTTCAACATATGCGTTGTGTGGGGGATACAAACATTTAGTCCATAACATTAAAAATCTTTAAGCTTTGAAAATTGCTCAAGTACTGAAAAATCACAAGTCTTTTAAAATGTGAATGTCATTGGACATTATAAATTTGAAATCAGAAACATATTAACCATCATTCTTAGGAAGACTCCTCAATATTGCAGTTGAAGTCAGGCCTCCCAACTCTGGGTTTTCGTGTAATTGCCACTGTGACTCAAAATAATTTTTATTCTTTTCTTCCTATCTGTTTTTATTACCAAATTTGAAACTTCTTATGGTGTGATTAAGCCAGTTAACTATACTCCAGAGCCAATATATAGCACTTATTTCATAAATACTTAAAAATAGAAGAATGACTCAGTTGACAAGAAAATTAGCATTCCATCTATATAAGATAAAGTTAATTGCAGAGATATGGTCATAATATTTAAAATGGCAATCAGTTCTGAAACAAAACCACAGAATGTTCCAAACATTTTACTCAAAGTTTTTAAATCAGATTATCATCCATGTAGATTGTGATATGGAAATAAATGAGAAAAGAATGTACATACCATATGCTCTAATAAGGAAGAAATAGCTGCAGAGTCTTACACTCCTAACTTTAAATGTTTCTTTAAACATTTTAAAAAGGAAACATTCATCCATAGCAGTGTTTGCATCTGGAAACTATCTTTTTAATTATTTACCATTTGACAATTAAAATATAATGTAATAAAACTAATAAATTAGAGATGATGTCTTAAAATATGGAATCAGAAGCCTATATTTAGTATTTCCTTGACTAGAATACACATAAAATACTATTTAAAAAGTGCATTCATTAAAGGTCAAAGAGTAATTTTATCAGGCTAGTTTCTTCATAGTGTATATACTAATGCTAAGTATATGATAATGGATATTACTCATAACATAAGGATGTAACTACTCCATTAATTAGGTGATTTTAATGCTTTTTCAAAAAGTAAAACTCAAATGCCTTTTTGTATGAGTGAAACAAGAGTCTCTTCTTCTATAAAATAATTTTTATTTGCTTTACTAGGTTTAATGAGAGAATGTATTTCCTGTTAAGACATAGCTTTTAAATGCAAAGTGAGAATTCTGTTTACATCTGAAGAAGTTCTACAATAAAATTTCACTGAAGATGTTAAGAGTCCCTGAGAGGGTCCCCAGTAAATAGAAAACCCTTTTCCCTCCTGAGTTCCCAATAATTCAGGAAATAAAAGAGTTAATATGAAGGGCAAACTTATTTGCATTGCTAATAGAGGATGAAGGGATGTAGCTTTGTGTGTTTCTGTTGAGTTGTCCTGATAATGCTTGTGAGAGGCAGAAAATGGCCCCTAAGTGTCCACACCCTAATTCCCAGAACCTGTGAATTCTATATTACATGACAAAAGGGATATGGCAAGTATGGTAAATGGTATGTATTTTAAAACAGAGATTATCCTGAATTTTTCATGTGAGCCAAATCAAATCCCATGAGTTAATAAAAGGGAGAACTTATTCCATCTATAGTAAGAGAAATGGGGCAGAATAAATAGATTTGAAGTCTGAGAGGAATTCAAACCAGTGATGAGATCCCACAGAGAATTCATGAGAAGGGATACAGGCAACTTCTGTGAACAGAGACTGTCCCTGATTGACAGCAAGGAAATAGGAATTTTAGTCCTACAACTTCAAAAAACTTGATTATGCAAATGACCTCAATGAGTTTATAAGACAGTCAGTAATATTGTGATAAGTTTGCACCATGACAGATGATCACTAGAATTAATGAAGGGATCACATTGTAAGATATAAAATTATCGACTATAGTAGACCTAAAAATAAAGAGTAGACCTGAAACTAAATAGTAAACCTGTAAATAATATAACCAATATAGTATTATATATCAACTATATTTAAATTAAATTTTAAAAATAATTAATAAAAAATAAAATTCCAAACTTGCAAGTTAAAAAAAAAGAGCTTAGGAAAGGATTCTTCCCAGAGCCTCCGGATAAGAGCTCCCTGGGCTGAGACCCTAAGATCAGCCTTGGGAAGTACAGAGCTGAGAAACCAGCCAGGCGAACCCAGAGAACCTTCTAACCACCAGAAACTGGTAAAATCGTGTTGGATTTAAACCACTAAGGTTGTAGTAACTTACTACAGCAGCAAACCGAAACTAATATATTACGAAATGTCATAAATAAGTGGACTTGCCTACCTATCACCAAAAACCATGGAAGGAGAAAAAAATCCTGTAGGGTGGACAAGCCCATGGAGGAGAGACCACCCTGCAGACAGGCAGCTGCAAAGGAACAGGAGGAGAGTCAGAGAGCACAGAGGTTTTATTTTTATTACCAAAATGTGATTACTGTATTAAGTGGTGGAATAACCCCAGCAGCCTGGGAAAATACTGAATTGAATTCCTTTGTCAAAAGTAGAGAAATATAATGTAATGTAATTTTTCCATTGAAATGTAATGTAATTTACATTTATGTATGTATTTGAGGTAAAAAATTACTAGTAATTGATCAATTTTATTAAAATACATAGATTATAAACCTCTCTATCCCCAAAGGGCTTTATCATTGATTATAATTGGAAACATCATTTTGCATTAATTTAAACTTATTATCACTTAAGCAGTATATGCTACAAAAATATATTATTTAGAAAATAATAAGGAAATTAAAAACTAAGATATTATAACATTACATATGTAACAACTATGTTTTCCCCAGATTGTCAAGTTGATTTTTTAGAATTTTATATTTACTGAAATATTATAGAAAAAAGTTTTATTAAATATTTGCTAGAAACTACTATTCAAAATTTCAAATTTCATGTCTATTCTAAATGAGTGTATATCATTCATATTAAGTTTCAAATGGATCTAATTAATTTTACAATTTACCTTAATAACATGAAGGAAAATCTGTAACTTTCATTATATTTGTTCATTATTTAGTTTCAGATTATAAGAGAATTTCTTTCAGCTAGTAAGTTATTCTGTCTCAAATGTTAATGATATAAAACAGTAATTAATTAGCACATGCAAATGAAATGCATTGACATAATATTGCAAATCATAACCTATGTTTACTGTACAAGGTTCTGTTTTCTGTTTAATATGTAGGCCAGTATATTTCAATTATTTTCAAATAGACATGATAAGCACTATAATTAAACAGTAAACATTTGTTCAAAGCATGCTTTATTCAGAAAAAAATTCTTTGAAAAACATATTCATGTTTCTTTATTATTTTTAATAGTGAGATGTGATAAGGAAAAACTGGGATTATTACTATTAGTTTACTTATAAATTTAAATAAAATGTTAACAGTACTTTCTAAATAGACATCACTACTAATGCCATCTAAGAAATATATGAGAGAATGAAGTATTTAACTATCAAAAAGAAGTGATTTTTGTCATAATCACTGATCACTTATTAAGAGTATTACATGTAAAAGATTAGTCTTGATTTGTGCTGTTTACCATGGTAGCCACTAGTTTATGTAGGTATTTAAATGTGAATTAAAAATTAAGTAAAAATTAAAAATCAGCTTGTCATTTGCATTAGCCGCATTTCAAGTGCTTGTGGTTAGTAGCCACCATATTTGAGAGCATGGGCATAGACTATTTTTTTCTTCATTGCTGAATATTATATTGAACAGCGTTGGTCCTCAAGAATCTTGAAATAAGTTTCAAATAAATGCTGTATATAATAAATGCTAATCTGAGGTATTGTTATAATCCAAAAGACCAGGGTAGAAGCATCAGCAATATGTGGGAATTAAAGGATGACAGAATCTTGTCCTTGCTGTACCAGTCTGGTGAGAAGCTTCCTCCTCTTCCTTTTTGGCCCTTCATCACTCCTCCTTTATCTTTGCCCTACAGGACACTTAGCATCATTGCCAATTACTGGAAGGAAATAGGAAGGAAGGAAGGAACCAAGGAAGGAAGGAAGGAAGAGGAAAAAAATAAAAAGAGAGAGAGAGAAGGGGAGGAAGGGAGAAAGGGCTGAGAATTAACTTGCAAATTCAGCTTTCAGAGTCCGGAATGCTGTAAGCATGACACCATGGGGCCAAATTTCAGCTTTCATGTTTGTGTCTAAGGACCTTCCATGAAACAAAGCAGCACTAACAAACTATCTGCTGAAACTGGGAGATGGAAAAATACAAGAACAAGTGCACATCAGTATCTCAATAAAGTGTTCTTCTACAAAGAAAAAGAACAATGCTTCCTTATTTCATTTATTCCCCTCCTTTGTTTCCAAGCCTCTTTTAGAGTAAATAACTTTTTTTAGAAATAATAATAGAATTTGTATTATTCTAAGTAATTTCTTCAGCAAAACAATGAGAAAGTACCATAAAAACATCAACAATGAATTAATGTAAATGCAAATTGCCACAAACTAGGCAGATTTGCAGTAGAAGTTCTCCCAACTGTTTTACTCTTTAACCTACAGAGGAAAAAGACAACAGTTATAACCCATCATTAGTGTCCTGTCTAGGTTTTAACATGATTAGGAAATTTTATGCATTGTGTCTTAAAAAGAAGGCAATCATAAAAATAATGTTGTATGCTGTATAATAATGAATGTCACCATATTAATACTAGTAAAGACACAAACCACAATTACTTTTTCTATTTTCAGCTCCTCATGCATTTAGTATTTCTTCCTTAATAAAAATGATGTGAGCAATTTTTGAAGATTACAAAGTGAAATAATGGCTTCTGAAAATTCTCTTTTAATATAAAAAGTATCCTAATTTATAAATTTAAAAGATAAAATTTGCATGATCATTTAAGAAGAAAATATTAAGAATCTATTTAGAGCTGGTAAAATAATATGCAAATGAAGAAATGTATTAGTGTGATTGTGATGGTGCCACGAAGAATGGTAAGCAGTGTCATTACCACATAGCATGGTAAGAGATGACATGTTAAGGATCTCGAATGTAAATGTCCTTAAATCAATACAAAAAATAGATAAATGCTTGAAATGAAGATTAAAAGATAGGAAATCAAACACTGATAGATTTAATTGAATAATAAGTGAAAGCAAGCAACTTATTTCAATGACAAAAAATTACAGAATATACTCTTCAGCAGAAATAAACACTAATGGGTATAACAATCTATTTATGCATGCTCATACATTTGTGTTTTTTCTGAGCCACTTGTGGCAGAGAAATGAGTAATTGTAATGAATGTAAAATGATAGATTTTGTTTGGTGGAATTGAGTTCAAGAAAGTAAAAACAAAATGCATTATTATTTGAATGTAAAATGATTAAACTGGTTTACAAAATAACAAGAACATATCATAACTATTTTATGCCCCTTATAAGACTTTTGGAAAAGACTCCTGAAATGGCTGAACAAAACAAACAAACAAAAGATATAACAGGAAAGATGACCTTGCATATTCTTAAATGACTTTGACATCTTTCAGAACGTTTAGTGTAGTTGAGTCACAAAGAACAAATATACGTGGCAACTAAGCCAACTGTGGGTTATCATAAGAATATATAGAAATGTAAGGAAGAATGGGAAAATATTTCCATCTGGCCTCCCAGTGCAGTGGGTGTTTTTTCAAAAAAACATAGAAAGTGATTTTGTTGTCCTGTTTTCACAGCAGCAGCAGTAGGCACATTTTGCTCTTTATTCAAACTATCTGTCATGATGGCAACTCAGATGTATTTTCCTTTATTTCTCCTGCTGCTATCCCTAACAAACTCCAAGTAAGGCTTTTCTGTAATTTCACAAGAGAATATATCGGATTGGTTGATGTCATTATCCAGTAAACAGTGATTTATTTCTTATCTGTGAAGATCATTGGCCACTGGTAAGCCATAGATGACCTCCTAATGGATCATTAACTCCAAACAAAACAACTATAGCCAGGGTAGTGGGTTCAACTTATGGCTTATGAATAAAGACAGGTCGGGGAAGATTTTCTTAAAAAAAGGTAGTATCAAACATCATTAAGGAACTCAGTGTCCTTAAGGAATTAAGACAATAATCATGGCTGAGCCAGTAGTAGGTACGAGAACTCAGGCAAGTGATTTATTATGAGTGTCACTTTCCTCATCCACATGGGTATTTACCAAAATATTTTCTGAATTGCTACCATGTGCTAGGTGCTGTTCGGGGCATGTGGGAAATAAATTTGAACACAAGTAAAAAAGAGAGTCTTCATGGAATTTATATTCTGATGTGGGAAATAGACCAAATAAATTATGAAGGAAATGAGTAAAAATATAGTATGTTCAAAGTGATTAATTGTATGGAAAAAGAAAGATATATATATATATATACATACACACACACATATATATGTATATATATAGAAAGAGAGAGAGAGACTAAAATAAAAAGGATTAAGAACACTTGATAATGAGTATTGCAAATATTAATAGGATGATCACTTCATTGAGAAAGTGACAATTGAGCAGACTTGAAGGAAGTGACTTAACTCTACAAGCAAGGAGGGCCAGGGATGTCTGAGACAAGCAACAGAGCTTGACATAATGGCCCAGAAGATTCTGATTTTTCCCAGAGTACTGTGATTTTTTTAAATATCAATTATTTCAATAGTAAGTTTTTATTTGGGGAGACTACTTCTACTGCACTGGTGTTCTCAGCACAATACGATCTAGATTACTATTTATCTATTGCCCAAATATCTTTAAACTATACATCCTCCATTCATTTATACATTCTTTTCTCTTGACTATAAGTAATACCTGCCTGCAACAGTAAATTATTAAAAATTATGTTTTGTTGACTTGGTCCATGACAAATGCTTTTTGCCTTCTACTTCATGAAGTCTCTCCTGATACTCAATTACATAACACTTTTTTAAAATTATTGAACTAACCATCATTAATTCCACACATGATATTGGTAAAATGCCTACTGTGTGACAAGAGTGTTGTATTTCTTAGAGTGACTAACATAAATAAAAAGAATACTTAACCTCAAGATATTGAAAGTCTAGTTATAATTTCCTTTAAATTTGTCTTACAGTCTTTCAAACATTCCATTTCACACTCATTATTTGTCACTTATATTTGGTTAATAGATCTTGGGCTTTATGAAGCCAACCTGAGCTTGAATCAGGGTTCCAAATATACTATTTATGTGACTTTAAGTGAGTAACTTAACTATTCCAAATCTTACTTTCTACAGTTTGAAAACTGGAACAATAAGTACTGCAAAGGATTGTTTGAGAAATAAATGATACAGTACATATAAAAGTTTCAAATCTTATTAATTAAAAAAATTTAGTAACTTCTTGGCTTCTTTCTTTGAGAATAGAGATTAGATATACATTTACTTAATCCAAAGAGTATCCTCTAGATACTGTGAATATTTAATTTATATCTAATTGATAAAAGAAATGCTTAAAATAAAAATAGAAGTTTTATGATCATAATTTGCTAAATATGAGAATATAGGTTTCATAAATATTTATTTAAATAAATAAGTCAATTCATTAATTAATGTCAAAGTTTTCTTTATTTCAATTGCAAATTTTTTAATTCAAAAGCAAAATACATAAACTTTCTTACTTACTCTACTAAGAAAAACTTATATTAATATAAAATTTGAAAATAATATATAAAAAGTAAAAAGTTATCTATTTATTTGATTTGTAGACACTGATAAAAAATTGACTTAAAAATAGTAATAAATCAGTTCAAATTAAAATAAAAATTCATTAATTTCTAGGATACATTACCCCAATAATTTATAGATTGTTGAACTAAGATACCTTCTAATATATTGCATTACATTAATGGATTAAATATGCAAAAACAACTTGCAATTTTATTGGTAGATGAAGAAAAACATTTGATAAACAAACAGCTAACTTTATTGAATATGTGAAGCAGGTTATGTTCTGACTTTAGATTTATCAATTCATTTAATCTCACCAGAATTCAATCTTATAAAAATTGAGTTACAAAAATTTAAATAACCTGCCCAAGGTCTCATAGACCATGAATGGTGAAGCATGATGTGAACCTGGCTAGAGACAATGTTGACTTGGTCCACATATATACTATAATATATAATATATATTATACTATATTGCCTCTGTTGAAAAAAATTCAAGATTACTGATTTTTAAAAAACTAGTTAATTATGAAAGAAAAAAAGCCTCTTTAACTCAATAATAAAAACTATCTCCCAGAAATCACCTTGATTCATTTTACATACTAGAAGAAATTCCACTGAAGTCAGGAATAGAGAAGGATGTATACATCTTAACTGAATAAGAAAAAGACCATTTCAAAGAAAAAGGTTATGAACAATTCACCAAAAAAATAAAAACAAATCTGTAAAAGGATGCTATCATTGCTAAAATGAATTCATTAATATAAGAATAAAAACATTAACCTATAAAATTGCAATGATTTAAGAGAGACATTAAATGCAGTATTGACAAAACATTGATGAGAAAGTAATCTAGCACATTTCCATTATAAAACAAATGGTTTTATAATTTAAATATGCTGCCTTTTATTTCAACAGTTGCAATGCTAGAAATTTATCTTAGATAAAAAGTAAGCAACTATCCATGTTCACTGCAGCAGTATTTTTAAGTTATTCTTCTCTAAAAAAGTTGTAAATAATATGGAAGTTATTTTTAAATTATTTTTAATCAATGGAATACTCTTCATTTCAATTATATAATTTTACATATGTTTATGTAGAATGTACTTTTAAGTGTTAAAAAGCAATTCATATAACAACCTATGCAGTATGATACCATTTTGCCAACACAGCCTGTTTTTCTGCGTGTGTGTCCATGTACTTGTATGTATGTATTTATTTTTTGTTCACTAAAGTATACACACTGAAATGTTTAGTATTGTTAGCTCTTGAGTATTGGGATTTGCAGCAGAAATATTTTTGTTTAACTTTATAACATTTTCCACTGTGAATTCTTTCATTACAATTAGCACTATCATTTTGTAATGAATAATTCCAAATCTGCACAAATATAAACAATATAAAACAGTACAGAAAAATAATAAGCTGTTTGACACGGCCATTTTAAAAATCGATTTTAAGTTGTTCTAATTATCCTGTTATTCAGGAAAATATGAATACAAAACACTATTCACAGATCTAAAAGGGAATCAATCTGCTAAATTTTAGAGTTATCATGTTACACTAGATTATCTTTTAAATTGAAAAATTCTTTTTGACATCAATGTGAAACTCAACATGGCTATTCTTTTCCTTTCATCAGTTTCTTTTCTCTATTTTTATAAAGTCCAAGCAATATAGAAATATTCAAAGGGAAAACATTAAGGTTTATTCCATTCTCAGACTTGATCAACCATTAGAGTATCAGAATTCACAGCAGCTATGATTCCCTACAGCATTTGGTTCAAGCTAAAGGACCCTTGCTATTTCTAATATCAAAATGCAGACTACCTGCCTACTTTAAACCAAACCTATGTGTGTGAAGTTACAACCTGACAGCCCACTTCAGATATTTTCCCTCCTCACCAATGGCTAAAATTCAAACTGCCAAGGAGTTATTTCTCACTACTCTGACACACAACATGTTGATTTTTCCGCTTCACTAGCAAATTAAAATGAAATTACCCTCAGGGTTTCCCAGTCCAAATGGCATTCTGTCATTCCTGAGACTAGAAATTCTGTCTTCTTGCTGCCAAGTACTGTAGGGATATTCTGTATAAGCTCCAAGGAGCGTGCAAAATAGTTTGCAATGGGAACCAAGAAATCTTCACCTTGGTGGGATTAAATAATCATTTATAAGCTAAAGTACTTTAAATAAGTCCATATTTTTGAATTTTAAATATATGGAAAAGAAAAATGATGGCATACCTGTTATTCAGTTATTTGTAGTTAATCCATGTAATTTAAGAAAAAATGTTCAAAGCAATAAAAATGCTAGCTAACATTCAGTTCACCTGTTTCTATTACTGAAAGATTTCTGGGCAAAGCATAGTGAGAGTTCACATTTTTCCATTTGATACACTTAGACAGTGTTTGAAAACCACATATTTACATTGACACATACTTACGTTTTGAAGTTATTGATTTCCCACCCAGTTAAAACATTAGAAAGTGTCTATTATAATAAGAACAATGAACATACGAGGGCTGTCCGGAAAGTATCTAGCCATGTTACATGAAAAACAGAGGCATTTATGACTGGTATACCTAAAAAATGACTATCATCTATGGAGTTCTTTCCTGTATATCAGACATTTTAAATGATTTAAAAGCATTTTCTGAGGCTTCCCTAATTTAAGTCTCAAAACATCTTTATATGTGTAGTGGGAACTATTTCAAATTTGAAGCACAGAAAGACTCATTGATTTGCCCCAAATCATATAGCCAAAGTAACGGAATCAGGATTCGAACCCAAGCAGTCGGAGTTGAAGAATCCAACACTTAACGTGAAAGTGCACCTAATATACAAAGTGCTGGCATTGGAATCTTGAAGTGAAATCACTGGGGTAAAGGAGTGTAAACCTTCCAATAAACTGTCATGGAAGTGAGGACACCTGGCCTGGAGGCGACATTGTAAAGTTGCAGGTTTTTACCAAAGAATTTGGCAAGGATCTTCAGATAGCTGCACTGTGGTCCAAGTGACATCTACTCCTATATCCAGGGAAATCATTTCCTATAAGTACTGGGATTCTTAATAACAATTTTATGTGGAAATTATAATATAAGATTTCTACCAACTCAGCAAAATATCTAGTAAAGTATCAGGACTTCCTTTTATTGCCTTTTACATATTGAATACTCATTCCAATAACTAATTGCATAATGCACATTGATTTCTTTAATTCACTGACAAAATACATCATAAAGAAGAAATGCATGGCAGCTGGTAATTCTATATCTGAAAGAAGTGTCATTTTCTTGGATAAAATACTTGGGGGATTCTCATGGTATAAAGCACAGAAAGTGAATTTCCCTTAAATTTTTAAAAACTACTTTAAAATGATCTACCTATAACAAGCACCTGGTTCCCAGTGTGCTGCCAGTTTCCATGAAAACCAGCATCAACAGCCTGCCGTGCCTTTTGAGCCTATTGCTTTTATAGTCAAATCTGCAGAAAAAGTCATTTTACAGCCCATTGATGAAATAGGTGTGTTTAGTAAATATGCCGGGAGATTTATGATTATGCTAGTCCCCGGCCCTGTCTCTTTCTTTAAGAAATCCCTTCCTTACACCTTAAGTCAGCTTAATTATCTTTCGTCTGCTATCCTACAAACTGGACTCCCTGTTCTTTCCTACTCCCCACTTGCACCTCTAACGATCATCCTTCCTTCTGTTTCCTCTTTTTCCAACTCCTTGATTTCACTGCCACTGATACGTGGTTTTCATTCATACCACTATATTCAGATTGTACTGGTAAGTCATAAACGATCTCCTAGTCGAAAATCTAATGGTAGGTTTGAAAGCTGTAAGCAGTAAATGATTTTACTGATTATTCTCTTCTTAAACAAGTCCTTCTTTGGCTTCTAGGAAACTACACTGTTTTTATTTTCCTCCTACATCTCGAATAAGTTTCCTCTATCTCTCATGTTCTTTTTCCTTACTTTTACTATTCTTTGAATGTTACCAATATCTAAGTTTCTTTTATTTGTTGAGGTGTTCTTTTTCACTTCACAGTTGCAATTCACACCTATATGTCAAGCCTACAAAAGCCCTTTACAGATTAAATGTCTTCAGTAAAACTCCAGACTCATATTTTTCATGCCTACTCCACATTTCACTTGGATATCCCACAAACACCTTAAATTGAGCATACCACATATTAAAATCTATCACCAAATCTCTATTACCTTTATTGCTCATGCCTGAAACCCATCTTCACAAAGTTGTTCTATGTCTACTTCATCTATTTTAGTTAGTAACATTACTATTCACCCAGCCACTCAGACTATAAATTATAAAGTCAGGTTTGATTTTACATTCTAGTAATATATACCCTTCCTCACCAATTACACTTCCAGTCAGTCTAAAATTTTTACTTTTCTACTTTGGAAAACTGTCTTTCTCTTTCTATGGATATTTTATCCCTGAAGCAATAATTTACTAAAAATTTCTATGTTATTACTACATGATATTACTACAGAGAAAAGTACTATAGTACATTTGCAAATTATAAATATTCTGTATTGAGAATATTTTGATGATTCTTCATCATCTATAAGACAAAGACCATAGTCTAGGGTCTTTCAGGATCCTATTCAAAATGATTCATAATCTGGCTCCACGTGCATTTCCAGTTTTACCTAGTCTAATGCTCTCCCATATATTTTTGAGTGAAGCTTTTTTTTTTGAGATAACTGAAGATTTATATCTAGTTATAAGAAATAATACAGAGAGATCACTTGCATTTTTTATCCAGTTTTCCACAATGGTAGTATCTTGCAAATCTATAGTATAGAATCACAACCAGGATATTGACTTTGAAACAGTCAAAATACAGAATGTTTCCATGGACACAAGGATCTCTCACATGGCCTTTTTGCGGCCCCATCTACCTATCTCCCATCGCTGCCACCTCAACCCTGGGACCACTATTCTGCTCTCCATTTCTATATGCTATCATTTCAAGAAAGTTGTATAACTGGATTCATACAGTGTGAAAATTTGGGGGATTTGCTTTTTGCACTCAGCCTAATTCTTGGTAGATTCATCTATGTTGTTACATGTATAAACTGTTACCTTTTATTTCTGAGTAGCATTTTATGGTAGGAACGTAACACTGTTGATATACTATTTACCCATTGAAAGGTATCTTGGTTATTTCAAATTTTTGGCTATTACAAATAAAGCTGCTATAAACATTCAGGTACATGTTTTTGTGTAAACATGAGTCTTTATTTTTCTGAGATACATGCCTAGGACTGCAATGACAGAGTTATAGGTTAGTTGCATTTTTAATTTGTTTAAGAAAAATGCTATAATAATTTCCAGAACGGCTATACTATTTTACATTCCACTATCAGTGTATGAATGAACCAGTTTTTCTGCAATCTCACTGCCATTTGGTGGTGTCACCATTTTTTAGTTTAACCATTTTGATAGGTATATAGTAATATCTCATTGTGCTTTTTAATTTGTAATTTGCAAATGGCTAATTGCATTGAACATCTATTCACATGTTTACTTTCATATGCTTAGAAGTGAAATCTCTATGTCCTTTTGCCCATGTTTTAAAGTAACTGCTTTTTTACTGTTGCATCACTGGATACTTTATGGACAACCCTTGTGTTATAGGGAATTGATTCACACAATTATGGAGCTGAAAATTCCCAAGATCTGAAGTCAGGAAGCTGGAAAACAGGGAGCTGATGGTATTAAGTTCCAGTCCAAGTCTACGTCCAACTCCAAAGGCAGGCAGGAGAATGACGTTCCAGCTCAAAGACAGGCAGGAAAAAAAAAACATGCAAATTGTCCCTATTAACCTCTTTGATTTATTCATGTTTTCAAGGGATTTGGTGAAGTCCACCCTCATTGAAGAAGCCATCTGCCTTACCCACTCTACTAATTCAATCTTAATCTCATCCAGAAACACCAACAGAAACACACTCAAAATAGTGTTTAACCAAATGTCTGGGTACCCCATGGTTCAGTCAAGTTGACATATAAAATTAGCTTCACAATGGGAATTGGTTGAATCTACTTGTCAGTTTGGGAAGAATGAGCATTTTTATTACCTTGAATCTTTCAAACCATAATTATAGTAGTCTACTCATTTATTTAAAATTTCTTTTACTTTTTTTATATCTTATATAGTTTTCAGCATATAAATCATGTACATGTTTTGTTAAATTTAAAACTAAGTATTAAATTTTTGTAAAATTGTTAATGATAGTGTCTTTTTAATGAATATGTCCATGACTTCATTGCTAGTGTATAAAACTAAAATTGATTTTTCTATGTTTACCTTGTATCTGACAGAGTAGGCAAGAAGATTGAAATGAGTGAGGGGAGGGGTTGTCCAGGTCCATTATCAGCTGCCTCTAAATTAAAGAGATAAAGAGAGGGAATGCAGGAAGGGAAGCTTGCCTGTTAGGAGGACCATTAACAGATGCCCTGAATCTAGGAGTAAGCCCTGGACCATTATCAGCTATTCACAAATTGAAAGGGAGAAAGCCTCACCTAATCAACCAGAGGCCCTAATTCCCCAAATCATATTGTTATGTAGCTTCTGCCCTTTCCGGAAGGATGGTACAGAAAAGAAAGGGGGAGGAGCTTACACCCTAAGTTACAAAAACTCCCAAACAGAGGAAGGGGGGCTGCTTCCCATGGTTGGGTCGCCCGCTCCACCATCTTGAAGTGTACTTTAACTTTTAACTTTTCTATAATAAACATTTGACTTTTCTCTTTCACAAACTGTCTCTTAACTGAATTCTTTCCTTCAAGAGACAAATAATTGAGGGAAAATTGAGTGTCATGGTCACATATCCGGTGACCTTGCTGAACCTGCTTATTTAGTTCTACAAGGTTTTTTTTCTTTTGTAGGTTGTTTGGGATTTTCTACAAAGAGAATCATGTCGTCTCCAATTAGCAATCATTTCCTTTCTTTCTAATATTGTCTTGTACTAATAAAAACTTCCAGTAACATGTTGAGTAAGAGTAATGTTAGCACAAATCCTTGGTTTGTTCTTGATATCAGGATGAAAGCATTCAGTTTTCCATCATTAAGTATGATGTCAGCCATAGCTTTTCTTTTTGTTTTGTTGTAGATACTCCTTTAAAAATTGAGGGGAGTTCCCTGATAGTGTAGTGGCTTGGGGCTTCAGCGTTGGTGCTGTCAGCGCTGCGGCCTGGGTTCGATTCCCAGTCAGGGAGCTACCCACATACCAGAAAGAAAAAAAAAAAAAAAAAAAAAAAAAAAAATTGAGGAAATTTTCTTCAATTTTTCTGAATCAGTTGATGTGACAATGTAATTTTTTTCTTCTTTTTCCTGTTAATATGTTGGGTTACATCTCTCTCATCTGTGTTGGTATCTATTAATTGTCTTTTTCAATCAGTTTGAGAACTTTGTATGACAAATTATGTTCAATTGTAATACAGACATGTTCATGTTATACGTGGAGATCTAGATAATATTTAAATGTTCTGTTTCAGTTAGCTTTATCTTAAACTGCTCTAGCAGCAGAAGTAGTGGCACACTGCCTTGTTAATGCCACAGATGTAGAAGTTCAAATTCCTCACTCAGTCACTGACACTTTGGGAGTGGGGATCTTCCAGATCGCAAGTTCAGAGTGGAGCTTGGGCTCCCTAAGTAGTCTTCACTGACAGCTCAGTGAAGTAGCCTTGTTACTATTGGCAATGATGGAAGTCCTGACTCTCCACTAGAACTTCTCTGAGATCAGCCTAGTGGGGAAGGAGAAGGGCTCCTCTTTACTGCTAGGTCAGAATGGAAACCCAGGCTCACCCACTGGCTGTCTTTAAGGTCACCCCAATGGTGGTGTTGGAGAGCCTTATTACAAACTTTAGAGAGGGTAGAATTCTAGGTTGCCCATTTGGCCTTTGCTAGCATAGGTGGTGGTGTAATCACATTTTTTTTCTGTATTGTTTGGCTAAAAGAGAGAAGTGATAGCCTAAAAGTTTTATCTTGCTAGGCTGAACTTATCATGAAAAAAAGTCAGTCTATATAATCTTTTGGTCAGGACTTTTGGTATTGAGGATTTTTATTAGCTGCTCTCATTGGCATTTCTAGGTTGTCAGCTGCTTCAGCTCTAAATTAGAGATCTATGAGACAAAAAGAATACTCAAAGAATTAACCATTGTGTCATTCCCTGGGTCCTGATGTTCCTATTCAGCCTAATTTCTTCTGTATACCTTTTAAAGATGTCTGAGGTTTGTTTTATGTATATATACTGTCCAGGGCTTCTCATTTTACTTTAGTTATCCAGTGGAAATAATACCTTTTAATATGTTTTACCTTTTATCCTTACCCAAACACTGTAGGTTCTCTTACACTGCTTTTATCTAGTTCCAAGAACATTAATCAATTTACTTCCTTTAATTATCCTCATTTTACAGATTATGAAAAGAATACAGAAATACATTAAGTAGTATAGTTAGGAATAGGCAAACTATAAATTTGAACATGAAACTGTATAATTCTAAACTCATTTCCCCCTTCAACATTCTGCCTCACATGCCAGGTTTGTAATAAGAGACTCTTGGTCTCATATCCTGCTTTGTATAACCCTCAGAGATATATACAGGTATGACTAAAACTTCCAAAACTGAAAAATCTAGCTTATAAGTAAGTCATTAGTCATTTAAATTATCCAATTCTGTGTTTCCTCTGCTGTAAAATTAATCATGGGAGTAATGGTATCTAATTTGCAGATTTGTCTTGTGAGTTTTAATAATAAACATAAATTACTTATTACAATGCCTGGCCCAGACTGGCTAGTTAATACAGGGTAGGATGTAATCATTGGTACTATCCTCAAAGCATGAAGAATTAAATGTGAAGTAAAAGCAAAACTTAAAAAAATGAGAGACTTAAACACTGAATACAAGCTTAAACTAATTCTAGACACTCAAAATTGTTACCCAAATCTAAAATACTCAACAGAGAGCATAACTCTGAGCATATTATTTATATATCCATTACTGAGTCATTATGACTATATATTTGCCTCCCTCATTATATCACACACTTTTCAGAGAAGGGAACATTCCTTGACTATCTGTGAATCTCCCTCAGGGTCTTACAATGGATGATATTTAATTAATAATTATATTAAATTGAATTAATCTTTTGACCATCTAATCATCATCTTCACACTTTATAAAATTATAACTTGAGACTACATTGACTAAAACGTGAGTGAATGAATTTGAGTTCAAGAGTATGTGTTGATAAGATATAACCTGCCCCAGATTAAATTCCTTTAAAGCTCTGAGCTCAAGCTATTGTAATTTAATATTACAATGAGTGTTGAAAACAAATAACTACTTATAAACAATACTAGTGTTACCAAATTCCTGACAAATATTATTCTTTGGGATTTGGAAGCAACAAATTTAAATTCTGGAAATTATTGAGACTTTCTCAAATCATGGACAAGGGGTGTCCAGAAACAGTCCAGCCATAAATGTCTCTATTTTTGAAATTACATGGATGGATTCTTTCTGAACAGCCTTTGTTTCCATTTTTTTACTTAAATTTTAAATTTATATTCTATAGCAAATAATCAAATACTGAAAAATGCCAGAGAACATTATTGGCTGGTATTTGACAAATATAGCATTAGGACCTGCTAACAAGTTTAATAGCACTACACAAATCAATCCTGGTTTTGTTCATTTAAATACTTATTTTGCTTCCACAACTTATTTTTTGGAATAGCCTTCATGTGATCTATGTGAAACATACTATACTACAATATACATACAAATTAATTAATATTTAATTTTCAAGATTGACTCACCATTAGCAGTTGATAGGCCCCAAAACATGACAACAACTACAAACAAGACTGACTAACTGGAATAGAGCATAACTGAATCATTATTTTGTGTTCTAGGAAGTGTTGACTTTAATCTATAACTCTGTTTGCATTCTCTGTTATTACTTTCAACTTGACTTAGGTTAATTCTTTTGAAACACTAACACCTTTATGTTGATGACTCATATTTACTTTCCACAGGTAAATTATAATACATTTTCATTTTTTTTGCTAACTTCTTGACTAATTTACTTGATTTTTATAAAATTATATGAATTTCCCAAGTAATACTAATAAAGAATTTTCTAATATAAACATGAAACAACCATCTGGACAATGAATTCAATATTTTTCAATAATGCAACATGATTTAAATATGTCATAAATCTAGCTGAATAGAAGTCTTACATTTAAGGACATACAGATGAAGCCACCTCAAGACTCGTAGGAGGGGTGGAGATGCAGAATAGACTGCTTCTATACTGTGTGTGGCTATTAAAAATTGGGAGGAATATCTCGACTGCAGAGGTCCAGAGGGAGCAGCTGGAGTCCCAACCTCACACCAGGCTCCCCAGCTCAGCGATCCAGTGCTGGGAAGAGAAGTCCCATTGACATGCAAACAGCACCCAAGGCTCAAATACAGCAAAAGAGAAAACAGTCCACACAGAGGACCCACCTGGAGCACCCAGCTTAGGTGACCAGAAACTGTGCCACTGGGCTCTCCAAAATATCTACTACATAGGACACTCTACAAAGACCAGGAGACATAGTCACCCTACCTAATACATAGAAATACATGCAGGGAGGCAGCCAAAGTAGGGAGACAAAGAAACAAATTCCAAATAAAAAAACAGAACAAAGCTCCAGAAAAAGAACTAAACAAAATGGAGACAAGCAATCTACCAGATGTGGAGGTCAAAACACTGGTTATAAGAATGCTCAATAAACTTAGGGGAAGAGTAGATGAACTCAGTGAGAACTTTAACAAAAAGATAGGAAATATGAAAACAGAAGTAGAAAATATGAAAAAGGACCAGTCAGAAATGAAAAATACAGTAACTGAAATAAAGAATACATTAGAGAGAATCAACAGTAGATTAGAAAAAGTGTGGGATCAAAACAGCAATTTATAAGTTAAGAGAGCAGAAAACACCCAGTCCAAAGAGCAAATAGAAAAAATATTTTTTAAATGAATGTAGTTTAAAGGTCTTCTGGGTAGCATACCAATATTCACATCATTGATGTACCAAAGAAGAGAGAGAACAAAAAATTTAAAACCTGTTTGAAAAAAATGACAGAAAACTTCATGAAGGAAACAGACATATAAGCCCCCAAAATGCAAAGTTGCAAACAAGATTAACTCAGAGGCCCACACTAAGACACACCATAATTAAATTACCAAAGTTTAAAGACAAAGGAAGAATCTTAGAAGCAACAAGAGAAAAGCAGTTAGATACCTATAAGAGAGCTCCCATACAACTGTCAGCTAATTTCTCAATAGAAACTTTGCAAACCAGAAGGTATTGGCAGAAAATATTCAGAGTGATGAAAAGCAAGGACCTACAACTGAGATTACTCTACCCACAAAAGCTACCATTTAGAATTGAAAGACAGATAAAGACTTTCCTAGACAAGAAAAAGCTAAGGGAGTTCATCAACACCAAACCAATATTGCAAGAAATGTTAGAGGGACTACTTTAAGAAAAATAAAAAAAAAAGTATAATAATAAAATGGCAACAACTATACATGTATCAACATTTATTGAAATATAAGTGGATTAAATGTTTTAATGAAAAAATGCTGCCTAGACAAGACTCACTTCAGATTGAAAGACACACACAGTCTAAAAGTAAAGGGATGGGGAAAAAGATATTTCATGAAAATGAAAACAAACAACAATAACAACAACAAAAAAGCTGGTGTAACAACACTTATAACAGACAAAATAGACTTTAAAACAAGGACACAGAAATTCCACTTCCAGCTATTTATCCACAGAAACCCAAAACAATACTTTGAAAGGACATTGTATCCATATGTTCATGGCAGTATTATTAACCTAAATTTTTTTTTTTTATAGTATGTGGGTAGTTCCCTGCCTGGGAATTGAACCCAGGCTGCAGCGTTGACAGTGCCAGCGCCGAAGCCTTAAGCTACTACACCACCAGGGAACTCCCATGGCAGTATTATTTACAATAGCAAAGACATGAAGGCAACCTGGGTGTCCATCAATGGACGATTAGATAAGGAAGATGTGGTACATACATACAATGGAATATTACTCAGCCATAAACACTTTTTTTCATCTACAACAACATAAATGGACCTGGAGGGTATTGTGCTGAGTGAAATAAGTCAGACAGAGAAAGACAAATGCCATATGATTTCACCTGTATGTAGAATCTAAGGCAAAAAACAAACAAATAAACAAAACAGAAACAAAGTCATAGATACAGAGAATATTTTGATGGTTGCCATCTAGGAGTGGGGTTGGGGGCATGGGCAAAAAAAGGGAAGAGATTAAGAAGTATAAATTAATAATTACAAAATATTTATGGGGATGTAAAGTATAACACAAGGAATATAGTCAATAATATTGTAATAACTATGCATGCTGTAAGGTGAGTACTAGATTTATCATGGTGATCCCCTCATAAGTCATATAAATATCAAATCACTATGCTATATACCTGAAACTAATATAATATCGTATGTTCATTGTAACTAATAAATAAAATTATTATTAAAAGAGAAAAAAGAAAACTAAGTCATTTCATAAGCAATCAACATGATAGAAAAACCTCATTCTACCTCTTCTAAACAGCATCCTGCACTACTTACTTCATGCAAAAATATGTCATAAATTTAGCTAAAATCTTGAATTACATTGAGGTTTTTTGGGATGGATATTAACCAGAATATTTTATAGATCTTAATGGAAATTTGCAATATTTGCAAAGAGCACATTGTCTAATAAAATGTGTAATAAAATAAAATAAATAATATGAAATAAATCTACAAATAAGCACAAAGCAACTTTTACGTGCTTTTCTCAAAGTAGGTATTTTTAAATATCAATACCCAAATTTAGCAAATCCATCTGTGCAAATATCATTTGTTTACAGTATTTCAAGAACTGATCTGAGATCTGTGATATAAGATGCCATGATAGTAACTCACAGTAATACTTAACAATTATTAATATCACACTGTTACTGTGCCATTAAAATGAAACTTGATTAGGCATTTCACATGTACTCACAACTAAAAATATTTCCATTACTATTTCTTATACTGTGAATTTTGCTTCAAAAATGTATAAAATGTAGTGAATATCATGGAGATGGTTGGCCTCCTTATTGAAAGTCAGGTTCCTCATCTGTAAAATAGATATCATCTCCCCCTTTCATAAAACAATATGTGCAGGTTCTTACTTTTTTCTTGTATTTTTTAAAGGTTATTATAGTGATCCATTAAATTCATATCTATTAATTGTTTATTCTGCAGCATATATACATATGAGTTTATGAGAATTTTGGGAATAAGTAAGAGTATTGAAACCTAAAGATATTGTTTTAAGACTGTTAATACAACGTTTGTTTGGGCTGGAGTCACTCAAGCAATAAGTGAATTCATCCCCTCTAACTGTAGACTTTTAAGACTGTATAACACCACTAAATATTTTGTGATAAACAAAAAAACATAACAAAACAAAAACAAAAAGAACAAATAATATAATCCTTACTAGAGCATTTCTAATATAATTCTGAACCAAATATGACATTAAGAACATTTTAAAAATTAAAAAGAAAGGCATTAAAAATTAGAAATGACTGAAATATCACTTTTGAAACTTGATGGGTTATTGTAAAATTGATGCACAACTTGGCATCAGTCAGCCACACTATTTCCATCTGTTTGGCTCTACTTTTCCCTCTGCTTGTAATTCTCCATGATTAAGGTTCTTGCTCTCCCTTCGGCATCTCATGGTAACCAGTCAACATTTTAGAAAGCATTTTGAAATCACATAGTATAAACTCAGAGAAAAAGTAAGTTTGGACATCAGAATGAAGTGAGGATCTAGAAAGCATCATTTAAAAAAAGACTGATACTGGCTCTTTTTCCTGTAATTTGTATTTGCAATCAGTCAGTTCCAATCATAATTGGAAAAGGGTAACTTCTTCCTCTCCCTTCTCTATGGGCTGGGGAAGAAAAGAGCCTTTTACTAAGAATTGGACTACTTGGAAATCAAAATAGGAAACCTTAGATCTTAGAACAGTCAAGGAAGTAGGCTATTAAGATTATATCAATCAGCATTGACCCAAATCTTATTATATGGAGGTTGGAAAAACAAGAGTTTGAAAGAGGGATGATACTTGCCTTATAGTGAAGTATTAACTCCATGGAAGAAGGGTAGTCTGAAAATTATGGAAAACTGGGAAAACAATCCTCTTATTCTTAGAGAGTTTAGATGATACTTTATCTAAGAATTACTAGCCGTATTGCGATGAAAGGTAGGGCGGGTGTGTATGTGTGTGTGCACGTGTGTGTCTTAATAAGTTATGAACTGAGAAAATAGAAAATCACGGAGGCATGTCTGCAACTATCTCTGATGAAATAACCCAAAAAGAGCAAGGACCTGAGAATGGATTGCCTACAGAATTTCTTACTGAAGCATCAGATACATTTTTTTTTGTTTTGGTTTTTGTTTGTTTGTTTTTTTATTGCAGATGTCAAATTCAGGGAAATGCCCTTCTGGGGAAGTAGGGATAAATTTGGGGCCTGTACCAAATACATAGGTTAGTTTTAGGTTTCCCCAAAAGTTGGATGGACATTGTACATTTAAGTTTGAGGAAGAAGATATTTTCACAAATAAGTAAATAATTTGAATAGGGTATTAAATTTAGGGACTAAGTGCATATAAGAAAGAATCCTTTAGAGAAACACTAAGGGAAACATCTTGTTAGATATTTTTCCTTTGTACTATGTGAAGAAAACTTATTTATCATGTTTTAAGCTTTATGCCGTATGTTAATTAATTGCCCTAACACATTCAAGTCCGTTGTTCATTGGTCTGCTTATACTTGAATACAGTCATATAGGTGAACAAAGAGATGAAAAAAACTTAAGAAAACTGTAGCATATTGATATCTTCACTGTTCTCTGTTCAATAGAAATGTCATCCGAGTGAGTGTATACCATGTACAGTGTCTTCAGGTACTGAACATCACCAGTCTTTGTCAATTATTTTGGAGTAGGGAGGTTAGGGAAGACCAATAACACCAAGGCAGACACAGCCAGGAAAAAAGGAAAACATTTTATTTTTCAAAATATACTATATAGAGCATGAGGGGGCCTGTGAAAACATGTCTTCTCTGAACCTTATATTTGCTATCTGTCAAAAGGGAATAAATGTGGTGTTTTGCTTTATTCTTAGTTTTATAAATAAGGTGAAATTCTACATGAGAAAAAGTTCTACAACTTAAAATAATCCCTATACAAGCAAGGTATAATTATGAAAAATAATTGCAAAATTATTGTCAGAGTTCTTTATTCATAGACCTAATGGAAGGATGTTTAATATCAAACAATTTACTGCTGGAATCATAGTGCCACCTAAAGACTCCATACCAGAACTATGGAACAGTAACTTAATAATCATCCTTTTTGGGGATGTCTATATTGTGTCAAAATATGTAGATATTTTATTGGCAATGCTTCACGACAAAGTTCTCTGTAGTGGTTCTAGAATTAAATTCTGTTTAGAATGTGAATCTTTCATAAAATTGTCCAGAAATCCCTGTAGACCTTAAAGTAAATGCATCCAGGAAAACAGCATGGTCTTCACATTTATATAGTAACTTTACATTATATTGTTCTTTAAATGTAATAAGAATGACATTTTCAGGAAGCTTAGACAATTAGATTCTTATTAATTGAATATATATTCTGTACTAAAAAGAACCTACAAGATTATATTTATATGTATGCACAGAATAAAGGAAATAGAGGAGACTAATTTCATACATGAGTCAGAGATGGTTTTATGTCTTTAGTTAATATTCACCAGGGACCCACATAGTTCATGTCCTCAATAGAGTACAAGTGATAAAATCAGAAAGATCAGTTTTACTGTAAGTGTAGATGACATAGATAATAAATGAAACAGATATATTATGACTAAGGACAGAAAACCAACTAAAAATTAGTAAAATTATTCATTGCAATTCTGCTTTATTCCTTAAATAAGGGTTCCTACCTTTATTAGGCTCTTCAGTGATCCATTTTTGTTTGTAGTTTCACATGCATTCTGTAATTTTATCCTATAAAATCAGGAATAGTATATATGTTATTAGGCTAAAAGTTATATGTAAATAGAAGTCCTCATTAAAAATTAGAATTAGTCTTTAAAAGATCCAAGAAAATATAATGACCAAGGTATCCCTAGAGAAGAGTCTTTCCATTAGTCCAGGCAAGCTTATGAGAACAAGCAGTTCTATGTAAAGTTAGGGTTTGGGGACAAAATGCTTATTTAATAATCAGTGTGTGTTATACTTTTCCTTTGTACATGGCTATCTTCTTCCAGAAAGTGAAGGGGTTGGCTTTGGATGGCAACTTATAAAGAAAGCTAATATTCAGGGATTCCACCCATTTCTCCAATTCTTTGCAAATCAGATATATGACAAACTCATATCATAGGGTTATAGTAAATATATGTTTAATAAATAATAAATTTTAGAACCTATACATCGATCATGTTTCTGGAATAACAGACAAGTATGCATATGTCTTGAATAATATATGAGAAATTCTGGAACTAAGTGCAATGATATTAAGAAATATCTGGTTTCATTTTTTTATCTCTCATTAAAATATACTAGGTGTGATTTAAAAAATATGGTGATGGTGAAAGCTGCTCCCTAGTACCATCCAATGGAAAGGCAGGGATCTTAGATATGGGAAGCAGCACGGTGAACTTTAGTAACAGTGTGTGACAAGTTACAACTTGATCGGTGCAGTCCAGTGAGTTGTGAGCTATAGTTGAGAGAAGGGGTGTTTTAAAGTGTGCAGTAAATTATAGATCATGAACAATGCATGAACATAAATTTCTGTCAAATAAAAGCATGATGGTGTGTCCTCTTCCCCCTTATTCACCAGATCCGGCACCTTGCAACTTTTGGCTCTTCCCCAAAGTCAAAATGATGGTGAAATGTAAATGTTTTGAATAGATTCAGGATATCAAGGCAGCCACGACAGCACAACTAGACATTAATGGAAGAGGACTTCCAGGACGGCTTCAAAAAGTGGCAAGAGCGATGAGGTAAGTGTGTCCAAAGCAAAGGGGAGTATTTTGAGGGGAGTTAATGGGAATGTGTCTCTTACTGTAATAAATTTTTAAAATTTAAACATCACTGCATTTTCTGATCACACCTTGTATTTCAGTTTACAAGTTACCTTACCTATGAAAATATATTTTTATCAAATATGTAACATTAAAAGAAGATCTGTGTCCTAATTTCTATACCTTTATAACCATTAGGAAAGTGATGAGAGAATACATTAGATTTCATCATTCTTGAAATGTTAGCAACATGATAGGCCATTATGAAATCTACTGTGAGCTAAAGGCGTGACTACAGCTAGACAAAAGTAGAAGAACATCATCAAAAGCACTCCCAGGTCTACGTACCAAACATGGCATTTTGGGGGTGGGGTGGGCAGGTTTCAAGCACATACCTTGTCAACTGTGCTGTTGTCTGCCTTTTTAAAAAGCCTATGCAATATTAATTTTTGTTCCCAACTTACGCACTGAAGAATAGGTGTGGTCATTACCTTGACTCATACTTTGACAGATGACAGGGTAATTGGCACAAAGCTTCTAAAAGGTTACTAAGAACGTCTCTAAATTAACCTACTGTGGCCTAATTTGGCTAATTATTTTTAAATTGAACAACAGCAATAAAGAGGAACGAAAATCTAATAAGGCACAGCTTGGAGATACTCTAATAAACATGTGGAAGAATATTGTTTTAAAAATTCTAAGAATTTCATAATGCTAAATTGATCAACAGAGTCCTTTTATTTGATAACACAATTTTCTCAGGTTGTTAGGCAGCAGGAGTCTAAGGAAATGATGTACTCTATAAAATTAAATAGAGCCCAATAGCCTTAATTTCTACTCAGTTTGAAAGTGTTTATAAATTTTTATTAAGATTTCTTCTTTAGCCTTTAATACTTAACTTTCTACTTCTTATGGATATATTATTACCAGAGGTCCTAGACCAAATGACAGCAATGACTAATTAGAATGTATTAATGTGATTGCCACTTCCTTTTCCTGAACCTCGTTATGCCTCCATGAACATACATGGGCTTACCCCTGAGGAAAGTTTGAGAATTCATCAAAGGTGAATCACAGAAGTATGAAAAAATAATTATCAGATATGGCATTCTCAAAATCCTTGGCTTTGGTGACAAAATATTATTTAGCCAGAATGCTTGGGAAACAAGCCATTCTGACTAAAGTGATTTTTTGCCTAAATTATGGTAAACTCATAAACTTTTTTATTCATCATATAAAAAAGTGCACTGAGTTCTTAATAAAAATCATGTTTGACATAATGAAGAAAGAAGTGGTGAAATAAAAGATTTGTGATTCTTTTCATTTTGGAGGCATAGGATATATTATACATAGGATATATATACACACACATATATATGTACACACACACACACACACACAAACACACAGAGAAATAATGTATAAATATAGACAGAGAAATAATGTATAAAATATTCTATACAATAATAGGTATAAGTAAATTGATTGATGGCATATATCAGTACTTCTTAAGTATAGGAAGCACCACATACTCAGGTAACATGAAGGTGAAATGCTGGTCATTGGAAGTAGCCCTAGTTGTGTATTTCAACACACTAAGACCTTTCTAAATGTAGTTAGAGTTATTCCTGAATTAGATGGAGAACACACCAAATAAAGTTGCTTTCTTGGTGTCTGAGGATCCAATAAGTAAAGCATTATGAATCATTTTTAAAGAACAATAATTACTGGAGAAGATATAAGTTGGCAAAGACTTTCCAATAACAAGCATCAAGGGAAATTTCAGCCTTTTCTAGCATGTAAAGCATTATCTTAGGAATTAGAATAAATCAATTCTCTATTTCCTCTCCCTGCTCTATCAAGTTTTAGCAGGAAATGTATTTCAAGCTGGTAACTTTCAAAATTTTGTTTCACAAATATCAAGTTAAAACACCAGCCATCATCTGTAATTTTAGTAACTGTTTTAAGTCTTCATTTTCTATCTTTTCATTAATATTAATTTTGTGATGCCAACATTCAAGATCTAGTCTCTCAGCAACTTTGAAGTATATACTGCAATATTGTTGACCAAAATCACAATGAAGTATATTTGATTACCAGAAATTACTCACCTTTTAAAAGCAAGTTTATGTACTTCGAGCAATTTCTCCCCAATTCCTTCTCTTCCCCCACTTTCCCGTAACCACCATGGTAATCTATGGTTCTATAAGTTCAGCTTTTTTAGATTCCACATATAAGTGGTACCACGAAGTATTTGTCTTTCTCTCTCTGACTTACCTCACTTAGCATAATGCCTTCAAGGTCCATCCATGTTTTCACAAATGGCAGAATTTTATTTTTTCTAATGGCTGAATAATATTCTATTTATATATAGATACCACATCTTCTTTATCCATTCATCTATTGACAGACACTTAGGTTGTTTCCATATTTTGAATATTGTGAATAATGCTGCAGTGAATATGGCATGCAGATATCTCTTTGATATCCTGTTGTAATTTCCTCTGGATATAACCAAGAGATGGAATTGCTGGATCATATGGTAGTTGTATTTTTAGCTTTTTAGGAACATCCATACTGTTTTCCATAGTGGTTACACCAATTTACATTCTCCCAAACAGTGCATCGATGTTTCTTTTCTTCCATGTTCTCTCTAATACTCGTTATCGCTTGTCTTGTTGATGATAGCCATTCTAATAGGTATCAGGTCATACGTCATTATGGTTTTGATTTGCATTTTTGTGATAATTAATTATGTAGAACATTCTTTTATGTACCTGTTAGGTTTTTGGATATCTTCTTTGGAAAAATGTCTATTCAGTTCTTCTACCCCTTTTTAAATAAGATTGCTTTTGTTCTTTTGGTTTTGTTTTGATTTTGTTTGTTTGTTTTTGTTATTGAGGTGTACAGATTTTTTGGATACTAAACCCTTATAGGAAAAATGTTATGCAAATATTTTCTCCCATTATATGTTTCTTTAATATTTTGTTGGTCATTTATTTTGTGGTACAGAAGCTTTTCAGTTTTATGTAGTACCATTTATTTATTTTTGTTTTTATTTCTTGTATTTTTGGAGTCATACACGAAGTTTATTTCCAAGACAAATGAAAAGTAGCAATTTCCTGTGATTTCTGCCAGGAGTTTTATGATTTCAAGTAGTATGTTTAAGTCCAATCCACAATGAATTAATTCTTCTCAACAGTGTACGATATGGGTCCTGCATATGGTTATCCAATCTTCTTAACTCCAATTATTGAAAAGACTGTCCTTTCCCCATTGACTATTCTTGGATCCTTTGTCAAATGTTATTTGGCCATATTTGTAGGGGTTTATTTCTGGGCTTTCTATTCTGTTCTAGTGATCTGTATGTCTGTTTTTATGCTATTACTATACTGTTTTGATTACTATAGGTGTATAGTATAATTTCAAATCAGGATTGTAATGTGTCTAGCTTTGTTCTGCTTTCTCAGGATGACGTTTACTAAATTTGGGATCTTTTATGGTTCTATACATATTTTGTAATTTTTTTCTCTATTCCTACAGAAAATATCATTGACATTTTCATAGAGATTACATAAATGGCTTTAGGTAGTCTGGAAATATTAACAAAACTATATTTTCCAATTCATGAACATGGGATAACTTTCCATTTGTTTCTGTCCTCTTCTTTTTTTTCATCAAAGTCTTTTAATTTTCATTGTACAGATTTTCATTTCCTTGAATAAATTTATTGCCAAGTATTTTATTGTTTTTAATGCTATTATGAATGGGATTATTTTATTTTTTAGATATTTTATTGTTAGTATATAGAAATATAACTAATTTCTTTGTGTTGACTTCATATACTGCAGCTTTATTAAATTTGATTAGTTTGATTTGATTTGAGCCTATTTTGAGTCTATATAATTTTCTATGTATAAGATCATATTATTAGCAAGCAAAGACAAATTTATTTTTTTCCTTTCTGATTTAGACTTTTTAAATATTTTACTTACATAATTGCTCTATGACCAGTACTGTGTTGAATAAGAGTAATGAGAGGTGGCAACCTTATCTTAGCCCTGATTTTAGAAGAAAAGCTTTTAACTTTTCACCATGCATACAATGTAAACTGTAGACGTAAAATATTTGAGTCCTTTATTATGTTAAGGTATGCTTCTTCTATACCCAATTTCTTCAGGGTGTATTTTTTAACATAAAAGCATGTTGAATTTTGTCAAGTGCTTTTGCTGTATCTATTCAGATATTTATATGATTTTTTTATTCTATTACTGCAGTGCATCATATGTGCTGATTGGTGTATATTAAATTATCCTTTTATTTCAGGAATAAATTTCACTTGATCACAATGTATGATAATTTTAATGTATTGTTGAATTAGGTTTGCTAATATGTTGTTGAGTATTTTTGTATATATATGCATCAGGGATACTGGCCTATAGTTTTCTTTCCTTGTAGGATCTTTTTTGGCTATTGTCTCAGGGTAGTGATGGACTTATAAATTGAGTTTGGGAGCGTTCCTTCCTCTTCAATTTTTGGAAGATTTTGAGAAGAATTGGAATTAATTATTTTTTAAATATTTAGTAGAATTCACCAGTGAAACTGATGTTTTCAATATTGGAGGTTTTTGATTTATGATTCACTTTTCTTACACATTAAATTTCTGTTCAGAATTTCTATGGTTCTATCTTCTGTTTGATTTGGTCTATTCTGCTGTTGATACTTTTTATGCTCTCATTCTTCATTTAATTTATTGAATTCTTCAGCTCCAGATTTTCCCTTTGGTTCTTTTATAATATTTCTGCTCCTTGTTAATTTTCTCATTTTCTTTATGTATTGCATTCCTGACTTTGTTGAATTTTCTTCATTTTTGTTTGTTTGTTCTGTTTTGTTTTTGTAGTCCATGAAATTTTCTTAAAACAGGTATTTTGAATTCTTTGTCAGGTAAATCACAGATCTCCGTATCTTTGAGTTGTTAGTAGAGAATTATTGTGATCTTTCGGGAATGTCACATTTCCTTGATTCTTCACGTCACTGGGGTTTTGTAATGCTGTTTTTGTGTTTTAAGTATCACCCACTCTAATCTTCCCTAGCTACCTTCAGGTGGAAGATAGTTCTCATTGATCTTGATCATATCTGAGGTTTGCTCTGAACTTGTATGAATACACCTACTGCACACTTCTTGCTCCCTCTTGTGACTTGTTTCTAAGATTGTATGTCTTGTCTAGACTTTACAACTCACTAGGATAGCTGGTGGCAACCTTTTTTGTGTTCCCAAAGGTGGTGCTACAGCTCAAGTTTGTGGTTGCTCCCTTGCTGGCAGACTCTGGTCTGTTTTTTTTTTTTTTTTTTTTTTTTTTTTTTTTTTTTTTTTTTTTTTTTTTTTTTTTTTTTTTTTTTTTTTTTTTTGCATATATTCCTTGTCTACCAGGGCTCTCTTTTAATGCTGACCTCAGGAGCATACAAAAGGAATTCTCTGTAAATAAGAGAATGTAGGTTTGGCACTGGGACTTTGGAAATGCCTGTGGATCATTTTGTGGGCAGGCTTCCTGCTGGAGGACAGAGCCACATCCCTTCAATTACCTCAGACATTCTTCTCAACCTCTTTCTCAACCTCCTCTCGCCCATGCCCTGGTTATGCAGGTCCCACCTCAATATCTGAGTGCGGTGGGAGTGAAACAGGCTTCTCCAGCAGCATCCCACACATCTGGGGAAGCTGGGCACTCTCTCACCACTTCTTCCCATCCCCTCATAAGGGAGAACACCACTAGCTGGTTCAGCACCATGCTGTGCCCCTTTGGCAGAGGCAACACATGCAAAATTCCTCTTACCCTCTGTAATGCATAAAAACAAATTTTGTTTGTTGCTCATCAGAGTGCTAGAACTTCTCCTTAGGAAACCTGAACTTCTACAAAGGCTCTCTCATCTGTGGGTATCTCCAAGTCCGCCTTCTCCAAGTGTTCCCTGACCATGGCTGAGAGAAGCTGAGGCTGGTTCACAGGTCCCTGCCAGTTCCATACCCATACTGAAGTCTTCCTGCCTATTACTTGATGCACAGGTGCATGAGATTTCTTCTAGGAACCTTGGCATATGAGGATGGGTTCCGCTGCTTACGGAGGCACTTTTGTTCATGGATGAATGAATACTGAATTTTAGTTGATAAAAGGGAGACGAAAAATAGGAACATCTTATACTGTGATGATGTTGACATCCAAGTCTTCATTATATTGATGCTTCCAGTCAAAGATGGGATAATGGCTCTTGGCCATCACACATTCAAAAATATCTATATGTGACTGTAGGCTTTTGTTAAATTTTTTTGCTAAAAAACAAAGTTCCTGGTTGTCATTTCCATCATTCAGTGTAAACGATAGCCCATTGGCTGTCTTGACTCTTTTCATAGAACGAGTTATTTTTATGTGTGTAAAGATTAAAAACATCACCAAATACAGAGTAACATTTATTGATTATATGTGTGATATGGGAATTAACAGTGCTGCTATGAGGAGTTAAACAATAGCCATTAAAAAGATAAAATAACTGGTTAACTGATTGCTATTTTTTTTGTTGTTTGGTTTCATTTCTGTATTGTCATGGTGGTGGTAGTCTTAAAATAGTTAGAATTTCTTCCACATGACATAATTATCCTATAAGAGCTAGTTTCTTATTTTTAAACACATTTTACTGGGAGAAAAAAGAGAAGCTGAGGGCCCTTTTTGAGAGCACAGAGTTGAAACCACATTTCTCATAAAACAAAGAAAAGTGCTTAAGTAAAATCCACAAAGTAAAATCAGTTGTTTGTACAGTATTGCCATGAATCTACACACATTTTAAATGCCTTGAAATAAAGTCATTTAAATTTTTATTTCCTTTTCAATGTCCCTCTTTTATTTATTGTGAGTCGATCTATTTATAGTAAAATTGTCTTACAGCCAATTAGTTATTTGGCAAAAGTATCTGGCAAAAATGCTTGCCACAAAGATGTCTGTGCCAAAGACCCCTTGATCCTAACCTTCTAAAGCCACCTTGTAAATTCAGAAGCTCAAAAAATTTGAGTATAAACTTTGCACTTATGGATAGTGTATCTTGTACAATTAGGTTACAAAATCTACGTGACTTGGGAATATCTATAAATTACATTTATAGAAATAATGGATAGTGCCATAATTTATTTTCATGGTATAGCTTGAATATATACGAATAGCCATTAATCAGTAAGTTAAGAAATAAAGGCCATTTGCTACTATAATTTCAATCATGATCCTCAGACTTCTATTTTTTAACATGGTAATTCCTCAATTAGTTTTACATATACAAATTCTAAAAATGTATATGAATTTTTGTTTTATTTATTCTGGCTACTTCAGGAACTTGAATAAGTTACTGGTGCCTTATCTTACTGTCATTATGTCTGAAAGTCTCAACCCAAAGACATAAAGAAGCAAAGTGTCATAGAAATTTAATTAATTACAAGCCTTTTTATACATTCCAGAATAAATATACCTAGGTCAATAAAATAACAAAACACAATATTTTTAAGATCTAGGATTATAGTCTATGTTTTAAATGAGTACTACAAGAGAACTCACACTAGATGGTGAACCTATTATACAACAAGTTGACAATGCACTGTAGAATTGTACACCTGGAACCTATGTAATTCTTGCTAATAAGTGTCACCCCAGTAATAACAATAAAAATAAATAAATAAAAAGAAAATAAATGAGTAGTACAGATCACTGTCCTTTTTGTTGTTGTTGCATTGCCTAAATAATTAATAATTCATCAGTGGTTCATGATGATTTACAATGTGCCATATTTTGTGTTAACCACAAAAACATCACTTTTCTAAAAAAAAATTCATTTTTATTGATAGACTTATTGAGGTGACATCTGTTAGCAAGGATTACATAGGTTTCAGGCATACAATTCTACAGTGCATTGTCAACTTGTTGTATAACAAGGTCACCACCTACTGTGACTTCTCTTTCCATCACCTTATATTTAGCTTCCCCTCCCTCCTCTCCCACCACCCCCCTTTCTCCCCGTCCCCAAATAAACATTAAACTATTGATTGTGTCCATGGGTTATTTGTTTGTTTGTTCATTTCTTCTTTCTTTGTTGCTTTCAGTTTTATATTCCGCATATGAATGAAGTCATACAGTTCTTTGTTTTTTTCTGTCTGGCTTATTTCACTAAGCATAATGATCTCCAGGTCCATTCATTTTGTTGCAAATGGCAATATTTCATCTTTTCTAAAAACATCACATTTTAAAATAAACTTCATAAAATTGTCTATCTCATTTTAAAATCTGCCAAATTTCTCTTGTACTAGTCTATCTGCTCTTTATTCACTTGCCATACTCAGTATGAAAACTGGCTAAAAACTGACAGTTCATGGCTGGATTTGTTCCTAAGCAGAAGTAGAATAGGTGGTTTTACTGAGAAATACAGCAAAATAGCAAAACACAGAGGTAGGAAGAGACTTTACTCTTTCCTAATAATATGGTACCTCTCTGATACGAGTCTGTCATTTATGCTTTACTTTTTTTTTTTTATAAAAAAGACACACAATATCCCTTCCTTTATGAAAATGTCTTATCTCTCAAAAATTGCCACTTTCTATAATGCATCTAGGTCACAAGGTGAATTCCAATGGTTTATATCACTCTGGGATATGAAATCAATACTTTTACTAGAATGACTTAAATTATTAAACTACAGTTCCTTTAAAGTCAAATGGTCAGGTTTTGGGATTAAAAGTAAAACTCACTTCGGTCTATCAGAATCATAAAAATAGTAATACCTAATGGGTAATATTAATATATATTGATAAGAATTATAGAATATCAAGTTAACTTCCAGTTGAGAAGCCTGGAAGCAAATTCTGTATCTCTCATAACTTGGTAGTTCTCCAGTATTTGCATGTCCACTAGCTTTTGTAAATATTTTAATGAGAAAATGCAAAGAGAAGATATGAATTTTAATATGGAATACTCCAATATGGAATTGAAATTGATCTATAAACTGAAATAAAAAGCAATGTATTAGTGGCAAAACCAAACTCAGGGAGAGCAGATAGAGGATATTTTCATCTTTATTAGAAAGAAATGAACTGATACAAAGTAACGTGTTACCTAACACACATCCTACAGAGATTTTTGTAAGCTCTCTGGACAATTCAGTTAATGTCAACAACAACAACAAAACTAAAAGTGAAAGAAAGTTTTCTACATCTAGAACATGTCATGAAACAAAGATCAAATTGGGTAAGTAATGCTTTGTATATTCCAAAATTCTATTGACAAATATAATAACTTTTAAATATTGAAACCATGTGGTATTAACTTTCATTTTAAAATTATTTTTATTTGGCAGTTATTTTATTTTGTCATAATATTTTATCATTTGTTTTCTTTATTAAATGTCTAAATCAAATAGAAATATTTTCACATATTAATAGATAAAAGAATTATTAGATTTATATGGAACCATAAAAGACCTCGTATTGCCAAAGCAATACTACATAAAAAGAATAAGGCTGGTGGCATTACACTTCCTGACTTCTATTTATATTACAAAGCATCAATAGTCAAAACAGCTTGGTACTGGCAGAGGAACAGAAATAGAGACCAATGGAATAGAACTGAAAACCC